>LBNU01026528.1:2086-19911 GCA_014162995.1 Artemisia annua | reverse complement strand
CTTTTATAGACAAGGAACTCTAACCCTAAACCGTTTCACAAGAAACGTATAATCTATAAACTATAAAAGATATGCATTATCTTCTCCTAATAAAACTCATGCATATACTAACTAAATTACAAAATACGCGGTTTATCTATATCCGCAGAAACACACTAAGCAGAAACTATTCTTCCGCAGAAAGTTATCTTTAGCAGATTCCAACTCTTCAGCAGAATCCATCAGCAGAATTCTAGTGGATCATCAAAACTTGCCGATGGAATTATGCTAAGTAAGAATTCTACTAATGGATTCTGCTGATGGATTCTGCTGAAGAGCTGGAATAGAGAGACAAAACTAGCTACCAAAGAGTTTTAAGGGTCTATATGATTTTGTTTTCATTAATATCATATCTTGTTGTTTCAAAATGATGGCATGCTGATGATAGATATTTTACATGATTCGGGCATGGCCAGACGGTTTCGTGTTGTGAGAGATAACCACCGAGTTAAGCATAATAGGAATAGAGAGACAAAACCTGCTACCAAAGGCTCTCCATCGAAGCACACACGAAAATAAGGGTTACATTTCTCTGGTACTTCTCTATTTCTTTTCTGATGTTTCAGTTTCTCCAGCTCAGTTTTTGGTGTAATTTCACATTGTTGGGTTGCTTATCAATTCTCCTTGCTTATTACGTTTTGATATGGCAGATATATATTTGGAGATGTGCAGCGGTTTCTCTTGCTGCTGTAGTAGCAGATGTAGCGACATAGCAAGAACAGATATGGCTGTTTTCTCACCTGCCACCTTCATTGCGGCCCAATGTGTTGATGCTGCAGAGACTACGGGGGTTGAACGCGGGCATCTGATTGCTGCAAAAGGGTGAGTAACGAGTTTGGTTGTTAGCTTATCTAGCTGAATTTACTAGCCTTATGGCGTGAAGTTTTGACTTAAAATGATGCTTTTGTATATTTGAATACCTTGCTTTGTAAGTATAAGGAGAGTCAAAAAATCTGATATTACGTATGCTAAACATTGGCTTAAAACCCATCTAGCTAGAGGTGTCAATTTTGATCCATTAATTTAACGCTTTGTGTGGACAATCATAACTTGGGTCAGCAGATAATATACAGTGTCATGTTAGACTAAATTTGAATTATTTAACAAGTTAGAGGTGGAGTAGTGTAAGCAAATGTGCTTCAAAATTTTAATCTTAATTCATTCATTTAAGGGCCAGGGGTGTTTGGAGTCGTCTTTATGCTGAATAAATGTGTGTTTGGAACAACATCAGAAGCAATTTCAGGTTGCTAACAAAAAGGAAACAATCTTCATTGATCACATAATTCGTGGTAACAGAAGCCTTCCCTTATATAGGTGCTGTTATCGGTTTGAATAGAAAAAAGTAATTTTTTTGATAAGTTGTTTGCTGCTAAATGAACCATGTTCAAAGAGGTAGGCATTTTGTTTGATTATGTTTAGTTTTCACTATATTATGTAGGTCTTTATGTTTGCAGCCCTGAAATATGAAAGGGGAAAGCAAGAAAATTTGGAATAAGCTCAAGCAAGGATGAAGTTGATAGAGAAAGGGTTGGCTGTAAAATCAAGCTGCCCTGCAAAGTAAGTGCATTCTGAGTTACCACTTTTTGCTTAAATAGTCGCACTGGAAATTTTTAACCCATTCACTAAAATCAGTGTTATAATAAACAGGTTTTTTTAGTATATAAAAAACCTCAAGCGTTTTAATTCAAAATCTTGGACAAAAAGTGTATCTGATCAGCCTAACCTTGAATCATTTGCTGTTTCAGTGACTACCAAAAACTGCCCATTTTGAAGCGCTACCTAGCCAAGCAGACCTTCCCTTTTAACATGGGCAGTGGTTATAGGATGGTGACGATCGAAGTTTGGTTGATGTTAAGCCTAGAATCGGAGACGAGTCTATGAAATGGCCACACAATGACCAATAATTCAGCTGGAAAGGTATGTTTTTTGGTATTGTTATATGTTAATAGTTTTAATTGTAAACTCTCGGCATTATAGATTTTAACCAAAAAAATAACGCCTCTTTTAGGCCACCACCAATGTTGTGCCTCAGCTCCAGAACCAGGAAATGATATTTCGCGGAAAAATGGCCTAACGGGTCGAAACAGGTGAGAGAAATGTTTCTAAGATTCTTAGAAATCTATCTACTGCATTTATCGGTTGTTGGTTCGTGTTTGCTACTATTTAGAGGGTAGCTGGAATTGAATGCTTATTTTATGAAACAAAAATAAGTGCTTAGAAGTTAAGAGTATTCCTAAGCTTAATGCGCAAAAACAATAAGAAATTAGCTCATGGAGTACTAAAAAGGGTGCTAACGGCAGTGCGACTCATGTGGGTAATAAAACTTAAAAAATGAAGCCCATTTCTTTGAAATATGCCGATGATTTACTGTTACGCTGCAGATAAATCATGTAATTTTTTGATTACTCGAGTAAAAATAATGTCTGGAGTTTCCTACTAGATCATAGATGTATCAACTTGCCATAATTCTTTGTTTCAAATTCAGTATGACTGGATTTAGTACCCCCGGGTGTCATTTACGGGAATTCTATCATGCACATCTGTTTAGTCCCACCTTTGGATTTGAGTTGACCATTGTTTGTTTGCCTAATAAATGGACAAATTCAGGACCAGAAATTTTGGACACATAGTCACATACGGTTAAAAGTAAAGTAACTCCCAATACCGTCTTCCACGGGTTATGGGTCCCAATACCGTCTTCCACGGTGTATGGCGGTGGTTGAGACGTAGAAAGCCTTACCCCTACATAGTTACATAAGGTTACTTCTTATAATAAGTTAATTTCATGATTTTGGACATTTTACATCTATTTGCATGGACAAGGACTGTTATTTGATGCTGATACTTGAAAATTGGTCCAGGTGATATCAGCTACATGTGTTAGGGGTGGTGGTGCGTTAAACGTTATTCCACCATGTGACGAACAAGGCAGAACACTTAGGAGAGTGTTACCACTGAAGGCTTGCAACGTCTTCGGCAAAGACTAAAAGAGCTTTTTTCTTTTCCCATATTCATATCTTTTAAATTAACATATGTAAGATAATAGCGTCCAAAAAATTAACGTGTAAAAGTATTATCTACATTTTGAATAAAGAATCCTAAACAGTCCCGATATAGTTTCTTGCTAAAACACCTCCATCATAACACATTTGTGTTTACAGTGAAGCGTTCATTTGTTTTTAGCATGTATGTTAACTTTTGCATATAACAAGTTAGCCACCAGAAAACTACTACATTTACCTTTAAAGCACACTCACTACCAATCTTCTATAATCTAAGACCAACGCCAGAAAGGCCGTATGTATACAGTATAGTCTAATTATCAGGAAAGTGAATCTATTTATTTTTAGATTATATTATAGGGTCAGATTAATCATATCTAAAGGTTAAGAAACAA
Organism: Artemisia annua; assembly: GCA_014162995.1. Taxonomy (NCBI): domain Eukaryota; kingdom Viridiplantae; phylum Streptophyta; class Magnoliopsida; order Asterales; family Asteraceae; genus Artemisia; species Artemisia annua. The sequence continues at coordinate 16,475 of LBNU01026528.1, read as the reverse complement.
GCATAATCCAAAATAAGGTGGTGATGTTGGTGAAAGCTCTTATGATCCAGCAACCATTGCTGATAATCAAAATACTTTTCAAGAGGTTCTGATTGAAACAACCTCAAATAAAACCGAAATGAACAAAACATGTGAAGCAATATTCAATGATGAAGTCAAACTTCAAGAATCTCTGATTAAAACCTCAAAGAAAGCCGAAAGAAATGAACCATTTGACTCTGTTGTCCATCAAATAAGTCTTGACAAGTCCTTAATAGGACTCACTTCACGTGAAACTGATAAGAACGAATTTTCTATATTGGTTAATCATTTAAAGTTTCTTCAAGGGTCTTTAATTAAATCCACCTTAAATGAACTGAAGAAACGAAGACGGTAATGTTGGGGATGTGCATGCAGAGAATGTTTGCATCGAGTTTTTGACATAAATGTATGACTTTGTTGAGATGTGTTGTCTATCGCATGGTAATGGATTATAATGATTAAACCGATGAATTTAAATATTGTATTCAAAAGAAATCAATGTGTCAACTTAACTCGAACACCTTTTCACCCGAAATACGTGTATGATTCTTTCATGATTAACAAAGCCCGTGCATCGCACGGGCCATGCTGTCTCGTATATATAAAGAATGAGTTCCCATATTGAATGTTAGCATTAATGTCACAAGCCAAGAAACTTCAATATGTAGTTTAAGCTAATGAATTTAGTACATGTGGAGCTTATTTTGAAGCTTTTAAGAGCTTTTAAGGATACATAAAGCTGAAATATGTAAAGCATCACTTATTGTTCAAGCATTAATTTGCCTTTACATTAAGCTACTCAAAAAACTTGCAAACTCATTCATAAATTCGTGGATGTTGTGCTTAATTTGAAAGGTTTTAATAGCTTTTAAAGTTTCTTGAAAAGTTGAAGAGTCTTTTTAATTTATAAGAACCCTTGGTTTGCAAGAAAAAAAATTAACGTCTAACTTTTGGTATACAAAAATTGAGTTTTAACAATAAACGAGACAATATATGCCTACAAGCTATGACTTCTGATGCCTATATATAGTTCATGAGAGCTCCGAGGATGAGGTGGAAGACAACTCTTCATGCTCGCTTTGTTCATGTTGTTGAGCTATTAGGTGGTCATTGAAAGTTTGTTCAACATTTCATCTTCATATAGTAGTATTTTATTCATATGTAACTTGAATTATTGTATTTTCATGAACTAATCATATCTTTCTTTCTTTATGAATTTTAGGAGTACACTCAAGTCAGTTCTTGAGCTATTGGATGTAAAATATCTAACTTTATTACATGTTAAATCTCATTTGCAGGTTAAGTTAGTCTTCATTTTGATCTAATTATTATCTCATACTATTAAAATTGCTTTGTAAGATGCATTGACTGTCTACTGTGTCAATATATATACAGTACACACACTAAAGACCTTCATGCACAGCCGAGCTCGACAAGAGGTTTTACTTATGGGAGAATCAGTCCGATATTAAGCATGTTTACATTCAACCAACGCATAGCAGCCGAAGCAGAATCAAGGATAAATAAGAAGAGGGGTTTGAAAAAATGAAAGAAGTGGCTGCAACTGGCTTTAAGAAGATCAAACATGGATCAACCGCATTGGATCAAAAAAACTGTAAAAAAACCACGTATAATCAGACATATGGATGTTGTATAAAAGATCAAAAAGTGGTTTGGAACCGTTTGTGGGTTTATAAATATTAGATGGAAATTATGTATATTCTAAGCATGCTACCGAACAGATGGTTTGGTCGAGTTTCCATGCGTTCATGTTTCTTTAGCCACTGAAAAGTTGCAATTAAATTCATTTATAATGTCAGGTCTTGCATATTCTTTTTATCACATGTCATGTTAAGTTGTCAAGACATTTACAAGAATGTATTTAAAGTTAGTAAAGAGTTCTTGAATATGTTGAAAAATCAAAGTTTGAGATATATATAGTTTTGGTAGTTTGGTCATGTGTTTCCAGTAGCAAAGAAAGACCAAAGAACTATATATTTATGATCCATGCTTTGTGAGCATTGATTATTCGAAACTTGGTATGAGAAACTTGACTATTTCTATTGCTATTCTACAAGGTTCTTTATTAAAGTTGCTTGAAGCCATAATGTCTACTTTGAGTTGATAAATAAGTTTGAAGAAGGGTGATGATGAAATGGAAATTTGTTACTCTAGAGACACTCTTAAAAAGACATTTGTCAAGCTATATAAGCTTTTATCACATTGCTTAACACTTGATGCTTATATGGCAGCAAGAAATGAATGGTGCTTATTTGCTTATTGTGTTTGAAATAAGCACTCTTTTCATTAGCATCATGAAAAGGAAATATTCTTAACACCACTAAGGTCATCCTGTAAATATTCATACGTACGGAGTATTATCTAAGTTTAAACAGTTTTTCTTAATGAGAGCAGCTTCCAAGTAATTAAAATAAGTTACAATTCTTTAAAAACGTTTAATTTGGTATAAAAAAATTGTATGAGGAAAGTCCCTTCAAGTATCTTTTGATTCATTGGTTGGTTTTAATAAAGATGACGATGGTGAAAAAACTGACCTTGGAGTTTGAAAAGAATTTTGACTTATGTCCCTTAAATCGAAATATATGGAGAGACATGGCCATAAATGCGAGACATTACCATGTGCATGTCTGTAGATGGTTTACTTGGGATAGATATTTGAAAAGGGAAGTGATCTGAACACTCCTAATAGTTATTGAGACACTCTTCAAGGCACCGCGGCTATGGACTACACACTCACCGAAAAAAAACAAGAACACTCTTCAGTTCATTGAACATTGAAGAAGTTCTGACCTTGATGAAGTCCAACAAACCTGCACTGGAAGATTGTATATGTTTATATCCACTTGACGAGTGAAGTGATGCTAAAGATGAAAAGCAAACATGTTTGGTTCTACAATCACGAAAAAGAAAAAAAGTAAGTGATTTGTTATAACTAAATTGATGTTTCGATAAGTCAGATTTGGTTTGCACCTATTAACTACTTGAATATTACATATGTCGTTTTGGAGGTTATAAAAAATATCCATGCTTGGCCAGGGAGGCATCTGTTTGATGGCGGTGAGCAAAGGGTTCATGGAGTGGTGGAATTTGAGTGTCGGAGGCAAAGAGAATACAATATGCGGACTCAGGGTATGTTAAGACTTTTGTAGATTGTTGCTGAAAAGAAGCTTGCTCGACTACCATAAGATTTTAGAGAATGCTTTTGAATTTTTAGGGGGATTAAACTGTAAAGGACAGTGGGTGGTCTGATTTAGTCGTATCAGTGGGTTAGAAGGTTTATAATTATAGTTATAGGGGTGTGTTAAGAATTTTAATGGTATAAGTTTGGTTGGTATTAGTAGTTATTGTGAATTGTTACATTTTCATCAACTATTAATCTTTTTTGGCCTTTCTGTGGCTCATTAAATTTGTGTATCCATGTATGATTGGGCCATTCATAACCTTAGCGCATGTCCTAATATTTTTGTAAATTATCGTAAACATGAGTTAAGATGTTTCTGTGTGTTGATTCTACTCTATGCATATCATGTATGATTAATGATTTCATCTATAATTTTGATAGATTTCTTAACGATGATGACCGAAAGCTTAGCAACTCATTTCTTGGATTTCTTATATAGCTATTAGTATTGCCTATGATTGTAAGATGAAAATTTAGTTTTGTGGTGTTGGACACAATCTTAGTCGAACGAAGACCTCAAGGAATATGATACATGATAACTATTGTTTAAGAGTTGTGATTTATAACTTTCTTGAGATGTGTTGTCTATTGCATGGTAATGGGTTATAATGATTAAACCGACGAATCTAAATGTTGTATTCAAAAGAAATCAATGTGTCAACTTAAACCCGAACACCTTTTTACCCGAAATACATGTATGGTTCTTTCGTGATGAACAAAGCCCGTGCATCGCATGGGCCATGATGTCTCGTATTAAATTATAGTCGAGTATCATACTCAGAACATTTTTGCTAATGAAAAGACTTATAGACATTACTTGTGATAAATGAGATAAAAGACTTCTATCATGGCAACTACTCTTGTAATTAAACATTGGTTTGCCAATTTTATTTTTTATTATTTTTTTATTTTTTATTTTTAGAACTGGTTGAAATCCGAACCCCGGGTTAAACCATCCAAACAGGCAGGCCTGGGACCCGAACTACTATAAGAGACCCCGCGAAGGAAAACCCCTAAAACTCACGGCTTCGAACTAAGAGGTAAATCCGGATTTTATTTGTCACTTTCCAAATTTATTCTTGTGCAATTAGATCATACCATTATATTAGGGACTATACGGTTCCACACTTAGAATCTTTACACATAAGTAAAAGATAAGTCAGCTTTATCAAACAATAATACAATCTATAACCTATATAAAAGTATCCATAAAAACAATCCACTCGTTGAGGTGTCAGCGGGTGATTGATTATTTATGGGATCCACATCCTTGTGGGGTAAACGGTACACATTCTTAGTATACTGCGCGCTGTTAGTAGCATATTATCTTGCAATACCGTTATTAATTAGAGATCGTCCCATCTTTTCCCTAGACAATTTACATGTCGCTTTTCCAAATAAAGCACTCAATTGAAAACCACCGTAGACTTTGATCACAGGATCGAGAACAAAAACATATTTATTAGTCTATACTACACTGATCCTCTTGATCTCACATTCAAATATTTCCCACCAACCATAAGAACAGAAAAAACCGATGTAACTATAGGAAAATACACCAGTCAAGGGTTTTACCAAGGGTCATCAGTGGTCAAACATATTCATGATATGGTTGTGGTTCAAGACATATTTTATGGGGATGCAAATAGAAGGTAACCAGCGAGAGTGGTGGTTTTGAGGGCAGACTTGGACGGAAGGCTGAAGTTTAGATCAATCGAGAACAAGAAATTGTTAGACAGTTAGAATTAGTATTAGATTAGGATTAGGCCCGTGATGTATCTTGGCCCATATTATCTCTTTCATATACTGATGCGTGGGTTTTGCAACCTTCGCAGTAGGTTTTACCTCTCAAGGGATCTTGAGAAGCTTACAACCCCCACCAGGCAGTGTACCTGACCGATGTAGTAGAGTGAAGTGGCAAGTACCGGGGGATTGATCGTTCTCTCGGGGAATAGTGTCGTTAGGATTGAAAACTACTCTAATTTAGGTCTAAGGGTTGAGGGATGATTCTTTTAGTATTTTTTTATGTTTTATAAAAGCAAGTAAAATCTCGGGTATTTAGAAGAGTGGGCGGAATTAGTTGCTAGTCAACTAACCCAAATATCTACTATTGCAAATAAAATAAAATAACAAGAAAAGTAAATTGGTTGTGAAACTTATATGAAGAAAAGTGTGTTTACTTAGATTTCCTTACTCCCTAGCTATCTTTTACCGGTTAATTGGTTTGTTACAATTGTGTGGATGACGGGTTGTATTCCTTTAAACCATTCGTAGGGCCGTGTACGATCTTCTCTAACTCTATAAGCTCCTACTTCACTCCTATGTCGAGCCGACTAAAAGCTCCTAACATGGGATCACTAGAATTCGCTTATGCATTAAATGCAACCATATAATCGTAGTACACATCCGATTCATGTTTCCTGAGACGTTCAAGCAAGTTACCGTATAGGAGGTTAGCCAGTTTTCTTAAGCCTAACATCGACATCACCCACCCACAACAATTAATAACAAACCAACAACAAGTAATCAATAGCTAGGTTTCATTAGATCTAAGCAAACACAAGAGAAACCTAGCCTAGCATGTTAAAGTAAAGACAAGCATAAGATATAATCAAGCAACACATAGACATATTGATTGATTTGAAAGGAGACTTATCTTTAATTGAACATGAATGATTCAAGGGTGGAAAACCCCTAAAAATACAGTAAACCACGACCTAGGGTTTTATCCCTAAATTTCTCCCAAAAGTTCCACACTTAATGAATGAAAATTAGAAAACTATATATAGATTTTACAACTTAACGGTGTCACGTTTTAGCTCGTGACGCTGTCACCTCGCCGCCAAAACCCTTCTCGGATTGCTTAGATCTACTCTTGACGCCGTCCCTCTTTAAATCTCTCTGGGCCGTCTCTCTTTAAGTTATAACGTGACGGCGTAGGTGAATTTACACGTGACGCCGTCACGTGTAAAAGCCTCAAAATCTTTCTGGCCCGTCTCGTGTAAAAATTATCCAACTCTATGTCAAAGCGTGACGCCATCAACTCGTAAAGAGTGAGCCGTCAGGTACTGTTTCCAACATAATTTGAGACTTTGGTGTTTCTTCACTTTTATGCTCCAAAAACGTCCAAAATGCTTCCTTTTCCAGATTTCTTCTCCAAAGTACCTAAAATGACAAAAGGAACGATTTAAGGCAATATTTGATCAAATAATTACGAATTAGGGATTAAATGACCCCCTAAAAGTGTAACACTTTTCGCCTCATCAAATACCCTTACACTTGAGATTTGCTTGTCCTCAAGCAAATGCGCTTTTATTCCAATCAAAATATGAGCTAGGGGTCATTTAACACTAATATAAAAGTAATTACAACAAATAGTCATTCCACCCTAGTCATACCAAGCACGGAAATCATATACTAGCACCTCACAAATAGTGTTTGGATACTCTCATCTCTCGGGTGTTATAAACCTATATAACTAAATGGAAATGGAAAAATATCACTCACTACCTGTCATAGAAAATAGATTACCATAGGCTTGGAAAATGATCAAAAACCTCCTCCATTAGGCGTAAGCACCTAAGCTAAACTATCAAAGAGGGCTTTTCAAGGGTTGTAATGTTAGGTGTAGGGATATGATAAACACGGTTTGTTGGAATAAAGGGTATTTTTAGTGGTGGCGAGTTAATTATCTTGATCAAATACATGCACAAGGTGGCGTTGCTAAGCCAAGACTCGACTCGACTTAAGCTAAATAGAAAATAACATAAACAAAAATAAAAGGAAACGAGATGGTAGTCCGTATGTCTTTTCTACTTTTCTTTTTTCATTTTTTTTCATACACTCTTGCCCTACCATTCAAAATAATACATCATAGGGGCCTCGGTTCTCCCCTTACACTTGAACTCTTACATACTTTACAATTAACTATTCTAATGACTCGAATTAAGATAATTGAAACTTGGAGTACTTTAAAATATTAATGCACATATGGGGGTAATAATTGACTTATTCCCCATTACTACATAACATTAGTACTTTACCCATGAGTCACAATGGTCCCAAAACAATATGTATAAGGATATAACTCGACTTAGCAACCATGTAATCAATTAGACAATTAACTAAGGGCTTAAACATGTAACAATAATGCACTAAAGATGAGTTCATACAAGGTAGGCTAAGACGATTTGGGTGTACATTTGGGGGTGGATTGTAAATAAATTCTTCCTTTAAGTAAAATGCTTAAAGTTAGAAACGAAAAGATAGGCTCTGAGGGGTGTACTAGGGGTATCGTGTACTAAAAATGAGTACATCGCTAAGGTGTGGGAGAATTACTTGACCAATGAAGTCAATGTAATTATAATACGGGTGTAAAACATGGGTTATCCTAATGCCTCTTATCATGTAGTAAATCTAACTACACAAATGTAGTCTCACTTGTGGATTTGGGATGGTCACTAACGCAAGTTCTAGAATCTAATTACTACCAGTACACACACAATCACCAACAATGAATGCTTTTCCTAACAATTCTAGGGGTGAACCTCACATATTTAGGGGAAAATTTTTTGAGTGGTACGGTTTTTTGTGCTAGTAATACAACTCCTATCCATGAGACGCTTATTATGCCTAAAGTTTCACTCCTATATGTTGTAAAAAAATTTAAATTTGGCGCTAAAATTGCCCTAACAAATATTTCTCTTAGTTTTATTACACATCTACCATTAAACAAACAAAAATCAAGCGTAATTGTATTTTCTAAGGTGTCTTCATTTACCCCCTTATACTTAAACCGAACATTGTCCCCAATGTTCACATAAAAGATGTAAAAGTAAAGAAAATGAAAGAATGAAACAAATACTCCCCTGATTCGTTTAATGTGGATCGTGTGGTAACATGGTTAGATCTTCTTCCAAGATGATGTAAAAGCTTCAAGGTCAAAGCGACGCCAAAAGCTTGATGTCATGAACTTGACTCCATGTTCATCTTCTTGTACAATGTAACCTGTTAAACCTGAGAAAACAATCTAGGCAAACCTTGCATAAAATCGGCNTGAAACAAATACTCCCCTGATTCGTTTAATGTGGATCGTGTGGTAACATGGTTAGATCTTCTTCCAAGATGATGTAAAAGCTTCAAGGTCAAAGCGACGCCAAAAGCTTGATGTCATGAACTTGACTCCATGTTCATCTTCTTGTACAATGTAACCTGTTAAACCTGAGAAAACAATCTAGGCAAACCTTGCATAAAATCGGCGGCAAAATCTATATAAGGATATAATGCTTGTGGAATGAAAGTTTTGCAGATTCCTAGAATTAAAGATGCAGTAATTTTTTATAATTCGGCAGAAAAACTAAATTTTAAAAACCTTTTTCTGGAATCAGTACCTAACGCCGTCAGGTTTTAAAGCCTGACGCCGTCAGAATTGATCTGACAGAATTCCTATGTTTAGTTTCCGGAAAATTTCTGGAAAAACAAATACCTTAATTCCTGGAATCCTGCAAAATTTCATTATGACTCTATACAAACATTTGACTCAAACAAATACTAATATGTATGTTCATTTTACATTGTTACAATTCATGTCTAATTCATTCTTATAAACAAATTTAGATTTCCCTTACACTTATCTTTTTGCAAAATACCTTTATATGTAGTTAAGACGAAGTTAAAAACAAAATAAAGCATTTTCACAATGTAATTTGAAACATGAATTGTTAGCAATAAAAATAAAATATACATACGGAAACAAATAAAATCAAACAAACAAACAAACAAAGCAAATAAAGCTTGAGTTGCCTCCCAAGAAGCGCTTTTCTTTATTAACGAGTCTTGTAGCTAGACTCAAAGTCACTCCTATTACGTGTTCGTCAAAGGTTATGTCTTCCTCATTGATCATTTCATTACCATTTTCTTGATAATGCTTAACTCGTTGAATATTTACTGTGAATTCCCTATCCTCGTCATCAATTAATACGACGGCTCCAGCTCTTGAGGAGCTCTTCACAATGAATGGCCCATACCATCTGGACTTTAGTTTCCCAGGAAATAACCTTAAATGCGAATTATATAGTAAAATCTTATCTCCCTCTGAGAACTCCTTAGGTTTCTTAATCCGTTGGTCATGCCATCGTTTTCCTCTTTCCTTGTATATAATGGAAGATTCATAAGCTTCCAATCTCAATTCATCGAGCTCTTGGAGTTAGAAGAATCTATTTGTTCCTGCTATCGTGTAATACAAATTTCAGGCCTTGAGTGCCCAATATGCCTTGTGTTCTAGTTCTACTAGGAGGTGACATGCCTTGCCGTAAACCATACGGAAAGGGGTTGTTCCGATAGGTGTCTTGTAAGTAGTTCGGAAAGCCCATAAAGCCTCATCAAGCTTAAAGGACCAGTCTTTCCTGTTTTGATTGACCGTTTTCTCTAATATCCTTTTTATTGCCCTATTGGTGTTCTCGACTTGACCGTTGGTTTGAGGATGATAAGCAGTGGAGAATCGATGGGAGACTCCATATCTTTTCATGACCTTTTCCATTTGCGTATTGCAAAAATGGGTTCCTCTGTCACTAATAAGAGCTTTTGGAATGCCAAATCTAGCAAACAGTTTCTTTAAGAAATGAATGACCACTCTAGCCTCGTTGGTCCTAAGGGCCTGTGCCTCTACCCACGTTGAAACATAGTCGATGGCGATTAAGATGTATTCATTCCCTCCTGAATATGGAAAGGGGCCCATGAAGTCTATTCCCCAAACATTCAAAACCTCACAAACCTGTATATAATTATGGGGTGCTTCATCTCTCCTGGAGATATTCCCAGCTCTCTGACAAGCGTCACATGCCTGTATCATTCCTTTCACATCACGAAATACTGTAGGCCAATAGAATCCTGCGTCGAAATTTTTTTGTGCGGTAGTATTCATTACATGATGTTCTCCGGATGGACCTGCATGGCATTCATTCATGATTCTGATTGCCTCCTTCTCAGAAACACATCGCCTGATCACTTGATCAGGGCATCTGCGGAACAAGAAAGGTTTGTCCCAAAAGTAGTATTTTAATTGAGCGAAGAACCTCTTTCTTTCATGTCTGTTCATGTGTTCGGGAACAACTCTGCTTGCCAGGTAGTTAGCATAATCTGCGTACCATGGTTCAGGATCATTTATTAACATGAGCTGTTCATCGGGAAACGAATCCCGAATCTCACTCTTATCAGATTCGCTCAGGCTGGGGTTTTCTAGTCGAGAGAGATGATCAACTGCTAGATTTTCTGCTCCCTTCTTATCACGAATTTCTACATCAAACTCTTGCAATAGTAAGATCCAACGGATTAGTCGTGGTTTAGCGTCCTGTTTAGTGAAAAGGTATCGAAGAGCTGAATGATCAGTAAAGACAACGGTTTTTTAGAGGACTAGATATTGGCGAAACTTATCGGAAGCAAATACCACGGCTAACAGTTCCTTTTCTATGGTGGTGTACTTTTCCTGAGCAGGATTCATAGTTTTGCTAGCGTAATATATTGGCTGGAAATTTTTGTTAAGCCTTTGGCCTAGCGCTGCTCCAACAGCATAATCACTAGCATCGCACATGATCTCAAAGGGTAGCTCCCAATTAGGAGTGACCATAATCGGAGCCTGCGTGAGTTCCTTCTTCAATTGGTCGAAGGCATCCTTACATTCTTGAGAGAAATCGAATGGAGCATCCTTCACAAGTAGCTGAGTCATTGGCTGAGCTATTTTCGAGAAATCCTTAATGAATCTCCTATAGAAACCAGCATGACCTAAGAAGCTACGTATTGCTTTGACCGTAGTAGGATAAGGCAGCTTGGATATAGCCTTGATTTTTGCTCGATCTACCTCAATTCAGTTTCCAGAGATTTTGTACCCAAGCACGATCCCTTCTTTTACCATAAAATGGCACTTTTCCCAGTTAAAAACCAAGTTGGTCTCTTCATAACGTTTGAGCATTTTCTCAAGGTTAGTAAGACAACGGTCGAAAGAGTCTCCAAAGACTGAAAAGTCATCCATGAAGACTTCCATGTTGTCTTCCATCAACTCGTGAAAGATTGCAGTCATGCATCGTTGGAAAGTAGCGGGAGCGTTACATAGTCCAAAAGGCATCCGCTTGTAGGCGAATGTACCGTAAGGGCATGTGAATGTGGTCTTTTCCTGGTCCTCAGGGGCGATAGGGATTTGGAAGTATCCTGAGAATCCATCTAAGAAGCAGTAGTATTCATGTCCTGCTAATCTCTCCAACATTTGATCGATGAAAGGGAGAGGGAAGTGATCCTTTCGGGTTGCATCATTCAGTTTCCTGTAATCGATGCATACACGCCAACCGGTGACTGTTCTTTGGGGGACCAACTCATCCTTGTCATTTTTTACCACTGTCATCCCTCCTTTCTTAGGTACAACCTGTACAGGACTGACCCATGGACTGTCTGATATCGGATAAATTAGCCCTGCATCTAGGAGTTTAATGACTTCCTTCTTTACGACTTCCTTTATGTTGGGATTCACTCGCCTCTGAGGTTGCACGGTTGGTTTATAATCCTCCTCCATGAGGATCTTGTGTTTGCTGAAAGTTGAGTCAATCCCCTTGATGTCAGCCACACTCCATGCAATAACTCCTTTATATTTTTTTAAGACCCCTAGGAGTTTACCTTTCTGTTTGTTTTTTAAGGAGGAGCTAATGATTACCGGAAGTTGATCTTCTCCCTGGAGGAAAGCATACTCTAAGTGGGTTGGAAGTTCCTTAAGTTCTAGCTTGGGTGGCTCGATGATGGAAGGTTTAAGTTTGTTTTCGGGCTTACGAAGTTCGAGTGGTTCAACGTCTTCTCGTCTGGGATAGAAGGAGACTGCGTTGACACCTTTCGTCTTTTCCTCTTCGGAATGGGTAGTAAAGCTTCATCACGTAACCATCTCGTTTCAACCTGCTCATCTACACAATCGTCGACATCGGAGAATTCATCGACCTCCCCGATGAAATACAATCGGTTGGCTGCTTCGAGAGATAGGTTCATTGTGTCTTTGATGTCAAAGGTTAAACTATCGACGCCTACTCGTAAGGTCAGCTTGCCGTCATGAACATCAATGACGGCTCGAGCAGTTGCAAAGAACGGTCTCCTTAGGATGATGGGTACTAGATCATCTTCCTCCATTTCCAAGATGACGAAGTCAACTAGAAATTTGAACTTTCCCACTTTAACAAGCACATTCTCACATATTCCTAAGGGATAATTGACCGATCTATCAGCTAGCTGGATGTTCATACGGGTCGATTTCAAGCCTGAGTATCCCAGCTTGAGGAACATGGAATATGGCATAAGATTGATGCATGCCCCTAAGTCGGCTAGAGCATTCTTTACTGATAAAGATCCTATGGAACAAGGCAGGGTGAAGCTACCGGGGTCGTCCACTTTCTTTGGTAATCCTTGCTGGGTCACCACAGAACATTCTTCTCCTAAGGTTACAAGACCCTCGAGCTTTTTTCTATTGGCGAGTAGCTTCTTGAAGTATGTACTATATTTGGGCATATGGTAACATGCATCAAGGAGGGGTATAGTGACAACCGAATCCTTCAAGTATGACAAGAACCTCTTATTATCGTTCTCAACCTTTTGATTTTTGAGGCGTGACAGATATGGGACTTTCACGAGCTGTTTAGGTGGAATGGGTGGGGAGTAGGTTGCCTGAGGGGGTTGCTCGGGAACCTCATCGCGCACGTTACCTACCTCCTCGGGAGAGGTGTCAGGTTCCGTGACGTTGGATTGTTGGACTGGGTATGGTGGGTCCTTAGTTGTTGTTCCGGCTCTGGTGGTGATGGCTAGCAAAGGGTCATTTTGATTCACTTGGGGTTTGACGTAGCCACCAAGTGAGGCGTTGAGTTCTGCGAACGTGGCCTTTAAATCATTTTGTTGATCGGTTATGAGGTCGTCGAGACCTTTTAACATAAGATCTTTTTCATGCGTGAAATGCCCAAGATCATCCTCAAAGGTGCTCCTAACCTTGAAGTCGGGACCTTCTTCTCCTTCCCTATTTCTTACGAGATTCCCCCAAGAGGTAAAATCATTGTTTTGATAGAAAATGAAGAGGGAAGGGTCATCAAAGATGTCATGGCTCGACAGATAAGCTTGTTCGGTGGTGGCGTTTTCCCCGCATTCATCCACTTCGTGCGGGCCACCACATTGGTCGCAAATTAGATATGGGTTTGACAATCGTTTAGCGGTTCGCGACCCGTCAAGATATGACACTCTTTCATGAAATTTCCTTAGCCTGTTCTCAAAAGAGGGTTTTTTTGTGACCTCAGACATGCTCATGATCGAATCGAGTTCATCCCATGTATCATCTTGATCTTGAGCATATTCCTCAATCCTATTCCACCCTTCCTCAAAAATTAACTTGGATATTCTCCCTTTTACCGAATCATTTACTCCCTTCTGGTCATTTTGAGAGATACTATCATAGAATATTTGGACAAGAAGCCAGAGTTCAATGCCATGATGGGGGACTTGTCTTATTAGATCCTTGAATCTAATCCAGGATTTATGAATGGGCTCTGCTTGTCCAACGCGGAATCGGAGGAGTTTGTCTCTAAGTATCGAGGTCCTTCCTACGGGGAAAAACTTTTCATAGAATTTTGAGATGAGCTGTTCCCACGTGAAGATGGACTCGGAAGGAAGCTTGTTGTACCATTCCTCGGCTTTATCTTGAAGGGTAAAAGGAAAGAATCGTTAGCCGGAAGGTATCTCTAGTGGCCCCGTCCGTATGGATGGTGTCCACTATTTTCAAGAAGTCCTTGAAGTGTTGGGTTGGATCTTCAGTTTTTAATCCATGAAACTTGCATACACTTTGGACAAGCCAAACATCGGTTGCACGCAAGACCCCTTCTGTGTGTTCATTTGGAAAAACAATAGCATTAGAAAAGCCACGAGGGGTGGGAGAAGAGTAATCCTTGAGGCACTTGGGGACATGATTCTCAGAAATTTCCGTGTCGTGATGGGGGCTAGGGGTGTAGTGTGATGATCAGATTCCTCTTCAGAAAAGGCTTCATCAAAGTTGATGGCGATGCCAATTGGTTCAGATGTCGAAGTGTGTCGCCTTAACCTACGCATTTCCCTTTCAGGTTCTGCATAGGGCGGAATAAGGTCTTTTAAGGAACTACGACT
>LBNU01026527.1:0-79003 GCA_014162995.1 Artemisia annua | reverse complement strand
TTTGCATTCATAACATCCTTATTAAATCTAAGTTAGAAAATATTCATTCATGTTAGGTTGCGGCTCGTGAACGCGCCTTGTTTGCCACATCCGTTCCTTATATTTAGTTCCAACACTACAAGTGAGTTTATAGCCTCGCTTTTAATCTTTTAAATGTTTTATAAACCTCGCGAGGGGGATACATGCTAGTTTTACAAAACGAATACAAGTAGCTTTATGGTATGCTTGACCCGAATACATGATTATAAGACATTGAGTGTCTCTTGCCAATTAAGTCCCCATCATGAACCGTTAATTTTGTGTGAACGCTAATATTATAAATATGCATATTGGGCATTGACCAACCTGGCCGAATGGGTAGCGCCCATCTTTCAACGGTCATATAATATTGAGAATATGAGGTAAATGGCAAATATTACCCTACCGGGGCAAATGATAAAACTTGGTTAAGGTTCGGTTTCATGAGCTCTATGTTATAATCTGATAACCCGATAAGTACTGATCATACTTATTATCTGATGAATAATACTTGTATTCAATTTATTATTACTAAACTCTATGAATTCACTCAACATTATTTGTTGACTTTTAGCATGTTTATCTCAGGTCCGTAAGTAACCTCAGCTTGGATGGGTCGCGCAAGGAAAGATTATCAATCAAGATTGCTCATGTTTTAAATATTTTTTTATGTATTAAAATGATGAAGACTTTTAATATCTTATGTACTTTCAAACTTTGTAAACTTTTGGGACCTCTTGTAAAACTTAAATAACCTTCTAAGGTGAATGTTTATTAAATATAACTTTGTATGAAACTTGTTTATTATGTTTGTACTATGTGATCGATATATAGCACCCCATGTCCCTTCCGCTGCAATCCTGAAAATGGGGGTGTTATATCTTGGTGTTTGCCTAATCACGTCAATACTAGAACAGAGAAGAATACTTTGTTTGCTGGTGCAAATGGTGACAAGCTTCTAGTTCTTGCTATTTCTTCTAAAGATTTTGGTAAGTGTTGTCTATTGGCTTCAATTCCATCAGTATATGATATCAAATTAAATATATAATTGATACGACTAACTCTAAAATTTATGCAGGCTTGGCGCATGAATTGCAGAACCGAAAAGACGGTTTGTTGATGTATAATGTTCTTCTGATTCAGGATGGATTTTGTAGTAGTAACTAAGTATTGTAGAACCGAAAAGATTTGGATTGATTTTTATGGGGCAATAGGTGGGTGATATGGATAATTCATCTGAGACCGGTGAGCAGAGACCGATTCCTGCTAATACTACCAGGTTCTCAGGTGATACTAATTGTGATCATTTGGTCCACTCATGGGAAAGCAAAGATGTTAGCCTGAGACATTGGTTAGAAAACCCAAAATGAGTCGTTGATGGCCTTGAATGCTTACATATATTTATACAGATAGTTAAAATTGTGAGCTTAGCACATTCCCAAGGGATTTTCGTTCACAATGTTCGACCATCATTCTTTGTCATGTCCTCGTTTAATGATGTATCATTTATAGAGTCCGCGACATGCTCAGATTCAGGGTCAGGGTCAGGTTCAGGTTCAGATTCTTACCAAGATGTAACAAGCACTCAGATAGCAGAGTTTAAGGGTTCGTGATTTGTAAAGTATGCATTTGGTACAGAAAGAAGATGTCCATATCAATGATATGGGTGAATTAAGAAACCTAAAGACAATAGATGTAAATAAGTTGAAGTTTTTAATGTTTTTATGTTACTGATGGAAATTCTTGTGTTTTACAAGTGATTTTTGCAGGTACCTGTCAGCTCCACTTAGGCGCAACCTTAACCCGAACTTATTTTGGTTAATTATCCAAGTTGCTTGTCCTGTTCATCTTGCCACCTCTACCTGATACACATCTTATTGCTTATTGCAGGTATCTTTTCAAGTATATCCAAATACTATAAACAAACCGTAGATTAGAAGCACTCGAGGGTATAAACGAGCAAATGAGAAAACGTTTGATGAACCCGGAGTTATCTAATAGCAACTGTGCTAAAGTTTATAAACATGTCTCTATGGCTTGGTGCCGATGCCTTGTGATTAGCATGGCTTCAGTGACACCCCTAATGCCGAAAGTCTATTTTCAGTGCATTTAACCTCCTTAAATGTTTAAATGAACCCATTTTGACATATTTCCCGTTTTGCCAAATATAGTGTTTGGTGACTTTAGAAGGCGATAAACTAACCATTTCTTTCCGTAGGTGTGGAAATTAAGTGCTTGTGATCTCTGTGAGATAGCCCGTAATTCATAACGAAAAGGCATTGTTTTGAATCGAAAAACAATGCCTTTTCGTTATGGTTCTACATAAAATGTCTGAATTTTACATGGTAACTGGTTTTTCTTTTTTCAGTCCCACTGGATTGGGCCAGAGTACTACAAGAGAGGACCAGATGGAAATGATATTCACAAGACCAATGTGCCGCATATTCAACTTGAATTTCGTGACATGGTATGTAGTATGAATTCCATAATCATCTTTCAAAGTGTACTTCTTTAGTCGGATTTTTTCCTGCATACTAGAGTTGTCTATCAAGGGCCATTCGGGGTTCTAGAAAATGTTATCTGATTTTAGTTGCTTGTGGCTGGTACAGATATGGAGGGAGGAGATGCAACAAATTTATTTAGGGCACGTAACTTTGCCCGAATACATTGAGACTTAGCTTCTTTACTGCGATATGGTTCTCTGGAGGTACACCATGTATTTTTGTATTTTATTTTTTTTATCTTTCAGAATTAAAACATTTTGGAACTAAAAAACTATGCATGTCGTTGCCTTTGAAAGCAGCTGCAGCTTTTATCTCTGCGGTTCCAGTGGCTAACTTTTGGTGATGTAATGGCACTCTTGTATGGAGCTGAGGCTTGGCATTACCCCTAAAGCTTAAGAGCTAATGTGGGTCAACTCCGGAGTTCAGTGAAGGCTTTAGGTCAACTTGGGTCAAACCCATGTAAGTGTGAATTATAAGAGGTCGTTACGACCTAAGATACAAACTTGTAGCAAGATATCAAATGACGATCTTTGTTTTAGCTATTGGTACTGTCATGAAAGACAGACGCAATAAATAGATTTTCAATGAACATCTTAACAATGTTAGTATTTTGTTACCATTTGCGTTTCCTTTAGTTTTACCATTTGTGTTTCCTTTAGCTATGGTATAATAATTATGTTTGTGTCGGTTAGTAGTAATTTTCCTGAGTATGGTTATATTCTAAAGTTTACTCAACGATTGTAAAAAGTTCATGGGAACGTCATTATGTATGGTTTTGGTAATGGTATAACATTACTCTTTCCGCGGATGTCATCATTTAACCAATTGAATCATCCTCATTGTATAGTCATTTCAAAGAATGATAAATTCAAACCTTTCCGTGGATCACCGACGAGTTCTTAGTTGTTTAGTGTCAAAAGCAACCTAATCTAGTAAAAATGCTACGGACCAATCTGTTTACCTTGCTTAAATTCTCGGGGGTTTCACACAGATGTTACACAACTGACCTCAATGTCGTTGTAAACCTTATCATTTCTTGTTTATGATGTCATATTACATAAATGAATAACAAACCGTAGCAGATATGTCAATGAGAATTGTCGTCATACATAACGTAGATAGCAGATATGTCAATGAGATTTATCATACATAACGTAAAATATCATGCTTATTATCAGACTACAAGCATACGGTCGTCAGGAATGTTCAATACAAGGCCACGTCATTGGACCTAGCAACAATCTGGAGTCTTAAACTGATATAACAATTGCAACAGCTTCAACTTCCATTACAAGAACAAACAGACATAATTCGGTTTCAAAATTTACAATAACGATGATGTCGTATCAGAAGGGTATACGATGACCTAAATGCTTTGGTGTGTTGAAAGGAAAATCTATTCCGCGACCAACCATCAGGGCTTGTTCTGCATCACCGAAGAAAGTATACAACTAGGTTAGGCGACTTTTTTCGGAGTTCAAATGTTTAGTGAAAAGAAGAAAAAAATAAATCGCACCTCAAAGTTCCGAGATATTTCCTTCACCTGCTCAGCAAGTTCTTGCTTCTTTTTTGCAGCTGCAAAAACATGAACCAGTAAATCCTCAAGGTAGTGCAACTTTAATGGATTGATAAAGGTTGGGGAGGGCCGATTTAAACAGGTAAATTTTTGTAGGGGTTGGTCCACACATGACGCTTCTATTGTTCTTAAACAGACTTGGGTGACAATTGGCCATTTGACCTGTTGGACTCTTTTTGACCCATTCCCATATCTACTTAAATTAATTGATTTGAAAATCACTTGCGAACACAGCCCAAATCAACCCATACATAAGTAAATGGATCAAAGTTGCCACATTTACATAGGATGTGTATATTTTTACCTACGCTCGAAATTTCTTCCAAAGACTTTGAAGTCCTCACTGCAAATCGTTGAAATGAGCGGCTGAAAAATCACATTGCATAACCAAATAACGATTGTCAAATTCACTCAAGGAAAGTAGCTAACAGAGAAAGAAGAAAGAACTGCAACAACTGTACTCTTTTCACTAATTTATCCACAGAATTAGAGTTACGTATGTTTGAAAAAATCTCGCAGTTCAGAACACGGTTTCTGAAAAGCTTCACAAAAGTTGACTTTCCGATGATAGTATGATACAGTATAAAATATTCTCAGAAATTGGAACTATGACTTTCTTGCATAACAAAAAGACAAGATGAATGATTATGCAGAGACAAAATAACGAGTATCACATCCCAAACAACGTATCAAAAGAAGTCGACTCAAATATTTTTTTTTTTTTTTCAAATAACTAAGATGAAAAGCAAACAAGCCTATAAAGTACCATTGAATACTAGAATGAAGTGATATCAATAATAGATTCAACGTGGCATCTAAACATCTCGGACTTAAGCATCAGATATGTATTTGAGAGTAGCGATTGTAATGCCCATTTACAATTTGGAACATAAACTCCACTCTCTAGAAATCTAATATGAAACCTTATTAGTTCAATCCTAATAAAAGGTCAAGTAACTTTCATTTTCGAGGGTCAGTTTGTTCAAAGCACTCACTCCACTAGTTTAAACAAACTTTAGAAAGCATGTGTCAATAACACAGGTGACATTTAAAACATAGGCCTACTGAAACCATGTCATCGTTATCCACTATGTGATCTCATGGTTACAATGACCCCTTATACACAAACTATAGCTATACATATGTGGTACAGATACATATGTTTTTAAATATGAACAAGTCAAAGGAGTATTCCAGCCCATATGACGAAAATGTGCCACATAACATTCACTAGTGTTTGGGTCAGCTAATTTCTGGGATTTATTGGCTTATTACATATTGGCAAAGCTATTAAAGCCCTTTTGGGTGTTTGGGTAAAGCCAACCAGCTTACACTTATGGGCTTATATTACCTACTCTTAAAGGCTCTTTTGATGTAGCTTCTTAAGCTTACTTGAGAATGCTTCCTACATATCACACTTATACAGCTATAAACTAATAGGCTAATCCAAACTCTAGGACCTTGTTTAGCTACAATACAATTATAAGCTGATTAGCCTCTTTCCTAAATAAACCATCTCCAAGGGGAGCTAGTGGTAAGGTGTTCCTAAAGACTCAGAAGAGACCAGGGTCCATACAAATCTCCTAGATAGTTTTGGCAAACAACACACGCATATGCAGAAAAATTCTAGCAATCTAGACCAACCTAGTCGAGTAGTCGTAGGGGGGTGTTTGTTTAAAAGCTTATATATATGTGGGCTTATGAGCTTATTTGATTTCGGCTTATATTTCATGAGCCCCAATTTTCCGGCTTATTTTTGGACTTATATAAGCTTATTATACCATAATAAGATTGCACAAGCCTATAAGTCCCGGAAAATTGTGGCTCATGAAATATAAAGCGAAATCAAATAAGCACATAAGCCCACATGTAAGCTTTTATACAAACACCGCCAAACTAGAAACAAACTTATACCAACAAATTTCATTCTACTCGAATTCTCGCCACAAATAAACAATGACTAGCTAACGCAAAAAACAGATAAATACATTTCACACAACTGAAACCAAGAAAATTTAGCAATACCTGTTAGCAAGGCTGTCAACAAGAATCTCGTTAACGAGATACGACATAACACGGCGCACGAAATTCACTCCCGACATAATAATCTCTTACACACCACCTTCCTTAATTAACCTTCCTGTCACATATATATTCATAAAACAATTATAATTCACTTTATTAACAATAAAGACTAAAACTTTACACATATTTATATAAAAAAATTCAAAAAGATTGAATCTTTATACTAAGGGGGTGTTTGGATTAGCTTATTTTATGGGCTTAACAGCTTATTGAAATTTGGAAAAGCTGCTAAGCTCACTTTTTATGGGCTTATGGTAGGTTAAGCCCATGGCTTAAGCCCCGAGCTTATATTTTTCTGCTCATAAGCTAAAAAAAGTAAGCTTATCGGCTTTTCCAGATTTCAATAAGCTAAAGGGGTGTTTGGGTTAGCTTATTTATTTGGCTTATGGGCTTATTTGAATATGGAAAAGCCGATAAGCTCACTCTTTGGAGCTTATGACGTTATCATCTTCAGCTTATTGGCTAAGGCCAATAAGCTCAAGTTAATAAGCTCTAAAGAGTGGGCTTATGAGCTTTTTCCATGCTCAAATAAGCCCATAAGCCAGATAAATAAGCTAATCCAAACACCCCTTAATAAGCCCATAAACTAAGCTAATCCAAACACTCCCTAAAGATTCAAACTTTATACATATTTATATAACAATAAGCTATTAAATGAATAAAAAAAACAATAAAGATTGAATTTTTATATAAATTGATGAATTAAATTGTTTACCTGAAATTGATTGATATGATGAGCCCTAAATAAATTCTGGAAAGGAATAAAAAGGGTTTGAATGAAATTAAATTTAGTGTTTTATATAATGGGTTTTGGGCTTCTTTTGGGCTTCTGGCCCATTTCTTGAGTAACAAGATATATTTTAATTTGTTGACTTTGTGATTGTTGTTGTACACAAAATCTAGAAATAATCTGTTGCTAATTGCGTGTTTGAGTTTGTTTTTGTTTCTTTCTTATCAACATGATTTCAACAAGTTGTCTCATTATGAATAGCAGATTTAGGGCCTGTTTTTTTAGTTTTTTTTATTAATTCATATTAAATTAAAGTGTCTGTTTGGATATATGCTGTCTGTTTGTATATAAATAAATGGTTGTTTGTTTTCTGTGCGGAATAAAGTGTCTGAATTAGAAAAATTACTGTTATACCATTTTATTTAAAATAAAGTTAAGAAGTGGGAGGGTAAAGATGTAAAATTATGATAAAAGGGAATGACTTAATTTGGAGACCCTCATCTCCTTGACAAAACTTAATTGGGACATGTCCAATGGCGTAGCTATGTGGAGGGTAAGGTGGGCCATGACCCACCCACAAAGCCTAACAATTTTACATATGTATCATGCAATAAAGCCCAATATAGTAAAGTGTATCTAGTGTTGATTTTTAGCTCATCTTAAAAACTGTTAACTTATACTAATCCATGTATCTTTTATTGATTTTTGGCTCATTTTAAAAACTGATACTATAATTTTACATCAGCATCATGCAATAAATAGTTTAGATGATTTTAATGATGTGGATGAACGTCGTGTGCAACTAAAACGCTAAATGAAAAAATTTGTTGCAATATTTTTACGTAGTTATATATTATGATGTTTTTTTTAGCAATTGCTAACGTCTTTTAAAAAATTTTGGCCCCCCCAAAAACAAATTCCTGGCTACGCCCCTGGACATGTCAACTCTTTTATATCATCATTTTTAGAATTAGTGTTTATGTTATCTCTTTCATGATATCTTAAGATAAGTGTTCATTTTCTATTATAATCTAGAACACTCTGAGACAATTCGTTTATAATAGTAACTTTACGTGAGGGTAATATGGTAAACCTTATCTAAATTTTTCTATCTATTTTTAGAAATGTATAGTTATTTCGAGACAATCTGAAAAAACTAAAAAGTAAAATTAGACTATAATTTTGGGACATAACGAGTATAAATATAACAATATAACGAGTATAAATTAATCACGATGGTAAAACTGATATTGTGCAAAAAAAATAGAAAAATATAAAATTGTAATGCTGATGTGTTTTTTTATTGTTTTTCAAATGCAAGACAATTATTTTCGGTGTTTTATAAAACGGGTTTCTAATTGATCCAGTTGAACCACCCAGTCACGATTCAACCGAGTTTTTCGCTCAAAGCCGACTTCCGATCACCCAACCAGTTCACAGTTCAACCCGCCGGGCAACCTCGTTTTGGACATGACAAATTAGTTAGTAGTTAAACGAATATTATCATTTCTTATTCCTATTATTGAAAGTTTAAAACTTTCGTAAACTGATTAACAAAGCATCACCTACTAATTTTATATTTTTTATAAAACCAATCAACAAATCATCATCATTTGAATCAATCAAAAAATGGAAAGTGAAACACATTCCAATAATTTCAAGGTGTTTCAAGAGCTGAATTTGCAAGAATTCAGAGACAAATTTGTGATAAGATCAGTTGAGGTTCAAGATCAAGGCTTTGTCATCAACCGGTCTGATGGAACATTTCATAACCTTATTAATCATCATGGTTTGTTTCTTTGAATCTTTGGTTCTTGTCTTTTTATGGGTTTCTTGGTTTTTTGAGGTTGGTTATGAAATGATGTTTAATTTGCTTAATGGGGTGTTATTTTAAGGTTATATATATGGGTTTATGAGCTTATTTAGTTTCGGCTTATATTTCGGGGGTGTTTGTTTAAGCTTATATAGGGGACTTATAGCTTATTCGGTTTTTGGCTTATGTTTTATAAGTTCATCTTTTGGGGCTTATTTTAAAACTTTTCAGCTTATACAAGCTTATTATGACATGATAAGCTTACATAACCCCATGTGTCCCAAAATAAGCCAAAAAGTTGGAGTTTATAAAACATAAGCCAAAAAACTAAATAAGCCATAAGCCCCCTATATAAGCTTAAACAAACACCCCCTTCATAAGCTCAATTTTTCCGGCTTATTTTGAGCTTATATAAGTTTATTATGATATAATAAGCTTATATAAGCCCATAAGTATTAACTAAGCCGGAAAATTCAGGCTTATAAAATATGAGCCCATGATTTTGGCTTATGAGCTTATTTGGTTTGGCTTATATTTCCTAAAGCTCATATTTGATGGCTTATGAGCTTATTTATGACTTAAAGATGATCATGGGCTTATGAGCTTATTTGGTTGTGCTTATATTTCATAAGCCCATATTCAGGTTATGAGCTTATTTTGACTTAAAGATGAAAAATTAACTTAATAAGATTGCAAATAAGCCGAAAACATTGAGCTTATAGGATACAATCTGATTCAAATAAGCTCATAAGCCCGGTGTAAGCTAAAAACCAAACACTCCGTGAAGTAGCTAATTTTGTTGATATTAATTTATTGCTAGTGTTTATGACTGATTTTGTATCTTGATGTTTCGGAGAATGTTAAATTTACATATGAAATGGTTTAGATTTTGCGTATAATTTAGTGATGTGAATGACTCAAATCACCGAATGGTATGTACGTACGTTTAGCAATATTTTAATGACTCGTGTGAAAAAAGTACAATGCCTAAAATGATGATGTTAATTAGTCAAGTACTCAAGTGTCTTATTTATTAGCCGTTTGTATATATGTATCAAGGAATGCTAAAATGAACGTTTTGTGACAGGTGAAGTTGAGATGGAAACCGCTTCGAAGGCCTATACTGTATTTGGAATTGCTGGAACAATTAGGTTGCTTGCAGGTATGCTTGATTTTCGTTTGAAATGCATCTGTACGGTTTTAAATTGGGTGTGTTTGGACATATATCTCTGTTATAGGCAGAGAGACATTGACAACCATAGTTTGTATGAAACAACTTGTTTTAGTTTTGAAAACCCGTAGTTCGTGTAAAACAACTTAGTTTAGTTCTCATTACAGAAACGTGAAAAGTAAAAAGTGTTATGTAAGTTTTTTCTCGTTAGATTGTTCAAATACACTAACTGAGTTGAAGGAATCTAGTAAATAAGGTTCTCTATAGTCGGTGAAGATATAGAACCTATTCGGATTTTTTTTGAATTACTAAGGGTAAGATTATGCTAAGAAGATTAAAAAAGTTCTGCACGCATTTAGAAGATACATCTTGTGTAGTATTAATTTAAAGACATACTCATCAATGCACATAATTAGTATTAATTTTGAACTAGTTAAATGCGCACCTTAAACTAGTCCTGGGTGACTTATTCCTTTTGTGGTCTTTGTATAGGAACATACGTATTGGTTATAACTTCACGCAAGGAGGTTGGCACATACCTTGGTTTTCCTGTCTTTCGGGTTACGTCTATGAAGTTCTTATCTTGTAATGAAGATTTAAGAAACCTAACTAATCAACAAGTAAGTTCAATTTTTTAATAATTTGTTCTATCTGTTAGAAGAGGCATCAACTGAAGTCCCAAAACTGTAATTATGCAGAAAAAGGACGAGGCCTACTTTCAGACGCTGTTGAGAATCGTGGAAGAGACTCCTGGCTTGTATTATTCATACGAGACTGATATTACATTAAAGTATGTTTTCTTATTGTATAATGAGCTTCTTTAGTAAAAATTACCTCATAAGTGGTATGTTAGTGTCGGATATTGTTATGATTTTGCTTGAATCTTGGTGCGTTACAGCTTGCAGAGAAGATATAAGATGGCCGATGGGTGGATGAGTAAACCAATTTGGAAGCAGGTCACGCACACTTATTAATTTGTTAGTTATCAAGATGAATGTGTTATAACTCTTCTTAACGATAGGAAACTTCCCCTTTTGCATTTCAGGCTGACCCGCGGTTTGTTTGGAACAAAAATATCTTGGACGATCTAATTGAAAATAAGGTTAGAAAACCGTTTATATAGTATAGATTTATTTATTTTTATTTATTTATTTATTTATTTATTTATTTTTAATCTTTTAGATTATATGCCAATATGTTATAAATTTTCTTATCACAGGTTGATGAGTTCATCGTGCCACTATTACAAGGAAATATCCTCTGACCGTGTCTTTAATGTCAAATGTACATATATGTATATTTTTTTTAATGATTAGATTACATGCCGTTTATGATACTATTCCTTAACTAAGAAAAACGCTTCCAAATGGGAGAGCTCAAGCTAAACAATTTATCATCCAAGATTACATTAGTATCGAGGAGGTGCACAAGGCGTCTTGGTAGGTCAAGATGAAAATGATTTGAGTTTTTAATCTAATACGATGACATATATTCCTGCCAGTAGTTTGATACATCTGTGTTGAATTAGGTACGAGAATGTGGAGACGTGGAGCTAATTTAGAAGGAGATACTGCTAACTTTATTGAAACCGAACAATTGTTAGAATACGATGGCTTCAAGTCATCGTTTTTGCAGGTATATTTTCACAATTCAACGTTTGAACATATAGATAATAGTATTAACCTTCCAAGTATTTGATTAGTGAAGTTAATCTTTGATTTCAGGTTCGGGGTTCAATTCCACTCTTGTGGGAGCAAATTGTTGATTTGAGCTATAAACCCCGTCTTTCTATTATTGAGCATGAAGATACGGTATGGATGTTGATCATGAAATAGTTTGTTGTTTAACTTATAATGAGAATATAATTGGGTTTCACTGAATATAATTTGGGTAAATGCCTGCAGCCCATGGTCGTGAAACGCCACTTTCGTGATCTTTTACAAAGATACGGAGATATTATTGCTGTCGACTTGACAGATAAGGTAAGAGTTTACCAAAAGCATTATAACGTGATTGCATCGTATCGGGTGTCCTGTTATCCACAATTACAGTAATTGTATTTTGTTATTGTCTTTGCGTGCAGCATGGTAATGAGGGCCTTTTGAACCTAGCATATGCCACAGAAATGGAAAAACTTCCAGACGTTAGGTGATTCTTTATTCCCGCTTAAGAATATACTTTAATAGATAGGATTTTGTAAGTTAATGCCACTTTTATTGATTCAGATTCGTCTCATTTGACTTCCATCAACGCTGCGGCGGCTCAAATTTTGAAAGTTTGAAGCTTCTATATGATGAAATAGCTGACGACTTTGATAAACACGGGTATCAGCAAAACTTGACTATACTATCTACACATTCTTATCCTGAAATAGTCTCCGTGAATAGAGCTATGATGGTTTTTTCATTATATCATTTATAATATTCACTGTTCCAGTTGAGCAGATACTTTCTGCAAACCTCAGAAGGAGAGCTGATAGCCGAGCAGAAGGGAGTAATTCGATCCAACTGCATTGATTGCCTTGATCGAACCAATGTTACTCAGGTTCGACAAAACACATTTATGCTTTAAAATTTTATATTGGGGTGGAGATATTGACCCAACTTTTAAACGGGTCGAATGGGTAAACTCCTCATATATGGTTAAAAAGGTGTAGGTTTATAAGAAAACGCATTTAGGCTTGACCCTTTTTGACCCATTACCATCCCAGTCACAATTTGCCACCTCTATAGTTTATCCTTTGTTTTATATGCAGAGCTATCTAGCGCGGATATCTTTGAATCAACAGTTGCAGCGGATGTGCGAACTAACATCATCAGACTTCAGTTGTACGTTTACAGGGGATGAAGATCTTGAAATTTTCAGACATTGTATGGGCCAAGAGTATTATCATATGCAGTCATTTATCGATTAAAATATGTGTTTGCTATTACGAGTAATATTTTGCAACTTTTTTGTGATAGTGTGGGTGAACCAAGGAGACGAGATCAGCCTTGAGTATTCTGGAACCAATGCTCTAAAAGGAGACATTGTCAGGTAACATCAAAACAAAGATGACCCGTTAATTATCTTATTTCCTGTTTAACTTTTCTGAAAATGAAATTTCACAGATATGGGAAGCAAACCGTTTCTGGAATGATCAAAGACGGGATAAGTGCGCTTTCAAGATATTATTTAAATAATTTTCAAGATGGCGTTCGACAGGCAAGCTTTTTTTAATACGGAGTAACAAATTTTGCCTTCTTGATAGTTGTATTCATCTTTTTCCTAAGTACTATTCCTTGTTTTTTCAGGACGCGATTGACCTTATTAGCGGAAATTATATTGTGAATGGAAACAGTCCTTCCCCATTCCAGCTAAACAAATTTGAATCACGCACTGTAAGTAATCAAATATCTGTCCCGGTTTTATACATATGATGTGTGTTCTTGAGTTACATTTCGTTTGGTAAACCATTTAAACAATAGTATTCCATACTAAACATTTTTTTTGCTGTTTGCAGTTATTTCCGGTGGCATCAGCTTTATTGATTGGAGGGTTGACAGTTACATCCATCACTCTTAACCGAGGTAAAGTTTGAACTCCATATTAACGAATAACATAATTAGTATCATAATCCACGTCTGTGTCTCGAGTATTCACTCTTTTGCTCTTTTGGTGGCTTCAAATTTACAGCAGGACAAAATGCTCAGAGTATGATATCTTCAGTAATTTGTGCGGGTGCAACTGCTGGAATGATGGCTCTAGTGAAATCAAACGGAAGACAAATCTGTTCAAGACCTCGTCTCTGTGGCCTTTTGTAATCTGGTACTTTATCGGTTACTAAATTCAGTATTCTCTTTCATGCAAGTCCAATT
The DNA here is from genome assembly GCA_014162995.1 of Artemisia annua. NCBI lineage: Eukaryota > Viridiplantae > Streptophyta > Magnoliopsida > Asterales > Asteraceae > Artemisia > Artemisia annua. The sequence continues at coordinate 65,249 of LBNU01026527.1, read as the reverse complement.
CGTTATTCTAACCGGTATCTTGTATCAAGGTGCCCGCTAGGTGCAATAAGGTCATAAATGCTCGTTTCTTTTCGCATATAATGGTTGTAAACTGGGAATAAAAATATGTTAATGTTGTAAAAATTCATAGTTCATTTAAAAGGTGATCGTTCGGGTTGGTTATGGCTAATCGAACACCCGAGTTTATTTTTGTGAAGCGTCGATTTTGACTCGAAACTGGAAACCAGGTTTTTTAACTTGGGATGCATATTTGTACAATTTTTTTATTTACCGGATTAAAACCCTTTACCAAAAAAAAAATAAATAAAAAAAAAATAATAAAAAATAAAATTTATTTACCGGATTAAAACCCTTTAAAAAAAAAAAAAAAAAAAAAAAAAAAAGGTCTTTTTTATCAAGTACTAGGCATAAATGCTTCATATTGTATATGAAGGCATATGTAATTTTTAAACATGAGTACGCACGGGTTAAACTTACAAAGAGAAATAACATGAGTCATTATTGAACAAGAATGGTAAAAAGAATATTTTTTCGGATATTCTTACTTAAACTCATAAAGAAAAATTACATGAGTCATTCGTATATGTACAATCTCGTGTATTCATTTACATATCACAATAAACTTGTGCCGTCACTTGATGTTTATAATCACGTGCATATATATTAATTTAATTTATAATACTATTTATAAATATATAAACAACAACATACAAGTTGTGTTCTATTTAAAAATAATACTCCGTAATAAAGTCTAACGCATATAGAGTATAATGAAATATTTGTTCAATTTAAAAAGTTATTGAAAAAATATAGAAAGTGATAAGTTATTCAAAAATATAGAAAGTGATAAGTTTTATAATTTATTTAAATTCAACAACTTTTATTTATTACCTTTTTTAGTTATTTTTTACAAAATCTATACTTAGGGTGGTGGCAATGTTGCATAAACATTTATATATTTTAATTGTAATTGACCAATAAGAATCATTCAACAAATTTTTTGCCTAAACATGCCTAAAGTTGATTTTTTAGTGGCAATGTTATGCCTATGCATGCCTAAGTTTTTTTTATTTTTTTTTTATTTTTTTTTTTTATAATTATATTTAAACAACTTAATTAAAAAATATCAAATTTCATTAAAAATTCAAATAAAAGTTACATAAAACTTAAGAAAATAAAAGTTACTTAAGAAAACATTGGATTGAAGTTCTAACATTTGGGACCACCATCACCAAATCTACCAAATCTAAAAAAACCTTTAACAACTAGTAAATTAAGAAATCAAACATCATCAACTGTCGGTTACACCCTTTACTCCCATCCCTTCCAGCTCACCTTCACCTTCACCTTCTCCTTCATATCAAAACACACAAACACACACTCACACACTCACTGTGTGTTTTCTTGATTAATTGTTGCAACGGTCATATATTAATTGTTGCAACGGTCAGATTTTGAAACAACAAGCTCTCACCGAATCGGTATTGTTTACCGATCTTGTTGCCGATTTCTTCTTGCCGAGTCCATGGCAATGGGATTGCCGAGCACTGCCGATGGTTGCCGAGCTTTCCCCGAACACGTTGCCACCACCCTTAGAGCATCCACTATAATAAACCTTTTACAAGATTTATACAATAACACATCATTAATTTTTAGACCTTGATACTATAAACCTACATTCATTATAGTATAAACCTTTACAACTTCGTAACATGTCTTATATAACAAATGCATTAAATGTATTGAATTTATAAATAGGTCCAAAGTTAGGACCTCTTCATCCTACATAGATATGAAATGATTATCCACCATGATTGAAATAAACATAAACATTTTCATCTTTCTTAAACTTTTTCATAAACCTACAATAGTGGATGCTTTCTATTTTTATACTGATTTTTTGCCATACAATTTATTATTATTATTATTATTATTATTATTATTATTATTATTATTATTATTATTATTATTATTAATATTATTATTATTATTTTATAAATATCACTTTATTAGAAACTCATAGGGTTTATAAGAAATTAGTGGGGAGCCGAGAAACAATCTGAGCCCCCACTCCTCTAGCTATAGCGAAGCTAACCCTACTAAAAATATGAGCAACAACACGTGCTCCAATGTCTTGAGTCACCGAGAATCTTCGGATACGTTTTAGTAAGGCTACCGCATCCTTCTCAAGTTCTCCAAAAGAAGAGAATGAAAAGGGGAGAAACCCGTATCCCATATCCGAGCATTTAGCCTCGTACTTGACGCGTTTACGTTGTGCGGCTTCAATCACCGCACGACCCGGCACAAAATCAACCATGCCAGTTTGCGTCAAGGGCGATGACCCTGTCAGATCAACACATACATCAAGCCCACCATCCCATGAGTAAAGTAACATATCAGCTGGACGTAAGGGTTTGTCCCTTTCCCCAATAAGCCCAATATCAACCTCCTTACGTGCCGAAATCCCGGACCGAGAACATATGTCAACAAGAACATCACGCACAACATTATGCCGATGTTTAATACCAATAATACNTGACCCTGTCAGATCAACACATACATCAAGCCCACCATCCCATGAGTAAAGTAACATATCAGCTGGACGTAAGGGTTTGTCCCTTTCCCCAATAAGCCCAATATCAACCTCCTTACGTGCCGAAATCCCGGACCGAGAACATATGTCAACAAGAACATCACGCACAACATTATGCCGATGTTTAATACCAATAATACCCGCGCATGATACAGCATGGTCCCCATAAATATCCCCAGTAAAGACCTTGGAACAAGCTGAGCACGACATCTGAACAGAAAAAAGGGGAACACCTAGCCGATAACACAACACACATCGGTAAGTCCTGGCGTTCATAGTCTGTCCTAAACCAGATATTGGAACTACTCTGAGCCAATCCGAAGTGTAGTCCTCCTTTTGCGAATTCCATAACGCCAACTGTCGAGAAGATAGGCGAAAGGTGGATTCAACCGTTTGGGTAACCCGTGCGAAATGTATATCTGCCAATTTCTTCATGAGTTTGGGGGCAGCGATCTCACTCGGGTTACTCAAAAGGTCCATATCCATTTTCGCATTAAAAGTACATAATGCATCATCAAAAGAAGGGCCAGAAGTCACAATACCGGTATGTCGGAGAAGCTTAGTTTGTAAGCTAGCAGATTGAAGTCTAGAAGCAAGGAAAGCATAGTTCAAGACATCACCTGCAGAACATACACCAAGCCCCCCAAAAGTAAAGGGTAAGGTGGCAAGTCTCCACTGCCAATCACCAAAACCAGGTCCAGAAGCAGTGACAATACGCTCCAAAGAAGAACGAAGAGCCACATCAAATGAAATCTGAGCACTCTCAAAGACCCGGGGAGAACAAGTGCGCATAGCAAAATATAACTTGGAAATACCGGCACAAGCACGAAGCAGCAACAACTCACACTGAGGATCATTAATTTTAGCAATAGCACCCATAAGCTCAATGGTTTTGGCAACCCTTTTCATAACAAGCTCACTACTAAAATCAAGGTCCACACTAACAGGCCCACCCAGTAATTTAACACCGTGTAAAGGTCGGGCAATATTAGGTGGGAAAACACCCAAATGCCTACTTCTGGGATCCTCCTTAGGCCAAAAAACCTCAGTTTTATCAACATTGAGGTGCAAACCACAACGGGGTCCATCCAACATAATAAGCTCTAAAACCTTCCCCACAACCAAAGTATCTCCAATAATAGTGGCATCATCCAGATACCAAGCTTGAAAGGAAAGGCTAAAAGAGTCTCTAATCTTGCATACCAAAGGATGTAACACTAAAGAAAAAAGCAAAGGTCCAAGTGGATCACCTTGTTGCACGCCTTGATGTGACCATAAAATGTGTTCCCCATAATATAATCTAGCTGGGTTGGAGTAACAAAATTCCACCCAACGTGAAATAGCGGGACATCGAAAACGAACCTCATGTAACATAGCCTCATGAACCACCAAGTTGAAGGCATTTTTGAAATCCACCAACAACATCGAAAGGCCCACATCATCCCCACGATCTTCAATTAACCGATTCACGGCATGAAGAATAGCCTCTCCTCCCCCAGATACCCCGACACCGAACTGCAGATCATTTAAGTAACCATCCAAAGAGTGGCCAATCATAGTAGCACTAACCTTGGAAACCAAACGCCTCCAAACGGTCCCCACAACGATAGGTCGAATACCACCACCCGTCTTGACCAGCGGTGTGAGAGGAGCACTAGCAATATACTCACCCAACACCCTGGGGCATTTACCATCAAGAAAAAGATTCACCACTTGGGTGATAGAAGCGACTAACTCATCAGAAATAGCCACTGCAGCACCACATAAACAATCCAAAAGGTGCTGAGCACGCAAACCATCCCGACCACAAGAAGTACCACGAGGAAAACTCTTAATCATATCAAGAACCACAGCATGAGATGCGACAAGGCTATGATGATCGATAGGTAAGTGCGGCAAAGAAGGAGCTGGTTTGAAGGGGTGTTTAGCCTTTAAGTCCTCAAGAGTAGCATCATTATAATTAGCAACACTAGAAGAAGAAAGAACTCTAACAGCCGCAGTATAATGGCCATCACAAATCTTCCTCCTACACTGCTTGACATTACACTCACCCAAGTCCAAATTTCCCTCATCAATATCAGACCATGTTGGGGAGGGTTCGGCTAAAACCTCTCTCACAAGTTGCAAACCACCACCAGGAACACCCCAAGATCGAATGGCATTAGTAATATACTCTTCCTGGCGTTGTCGCTTAATAGCAGACCTACACTCAAGATTACTCCTCGGACAAAAGGTTTTAAGGAGACAAAGGGGCAAGACTAACAAACTAACCCAACAAGAAATGTCATCAGGTGTGCATATCACCTTATCAAGAGCCCCTTTCAAAACCCGAGAAAACCCCAAACGGCACTTGGGAGGGATGGATTTGACAGTACGCAACCCTTTAGAGAGCAAAGTGTCGAGGAGAGGCAAATCGAAACCACCATACTCATCCAAAACCAAATTATCAACTTGGGCATGCAACACGAACCTAACCATACCATCACCACAATCAGGAGGAGACACAAAGTTAGAACCATTACCATGTCGGCACTTGGAACGAAAGGTATGCGTTGTAAAACACACACCACATAACCAAAGACCCATGCGTTTAAGTGTAACTTCAGCCGCCTCGAAAACAACAAGACTAGTAGCCAAAGAGTGTTTAGTAACAACTAGCGCCTCCTCATTAAAGTGACGATCCCGAAGGTGAGTGATCAACGACGTTCTGGTAAGCCCGTTCCCCCTACCATCATGACAACCACTCAAACCCACAAAAGGGCAATGAAACCGAACAATCGCCATACTGAAACGAATATGAGTTGTTTTGAAAAAGCTAACTGCTCGAACCCCAAAACCACAACTGGTGTTAAAGAAGCAAACTAGTTATAAATCTCAAAACTAGCGTCGAAATATCCAACTGATCAATCAAACAAACCCACAAAGTGTTCGAAACCCAAACAAGGCTATTAAACATGAAGTGTTAAAATAAATCTATTCACAATCAGGACCCACGATTCAACATGAGGTGTTGAATTAAATACAAGGAATGATTAAAAAAGGCCACGAATGATTGGATTTACCTTTTCTGAATAGATGATATTATATAACATTCAACACACGCACACATTGGGTTGAATATATGAAAGAAATCAACATAATATTGAATATTATTATATGAATTTCAAACACAATCAAACCTTTTGGTGATTTGACGAACTGCCAAGTCGAAACGCCATAATCGCCCACGCACGCACACCTTTTGAAAGAATATTATTACTACCTCCGTCCCATAATTGTTATTATTATTATTATTATTATTATTATTATTATAGATCTTTGAATAGGTTTATCCACTATCGTATCTTGAAATTTTTATATAACTACCATATTCGTATTTATGTTTCACTGGTATGTCTCCGCGCGATGTGGTCGTGGATACTCTAAATTTAATTTTTTTGGCTAATAATTTATTTTATTTGTACATTTTTTGGCAATAGCTTTACTGATTAATTTGTTCGTTTAGGGATAAGCAATGACAAAAGTTTGGTGAAACTTTGCTTAATTTATATTATTTTATTTGTTTATTTTTTGTATTTAGTAGTGTGCTTGGTTTGTACAATATATTTTTTTAATTGTATTTTTTTATTGAAAAGATGTTTTTAAAGTATCATTAATTAGCAGCTTGCATAGATTATACTATGTATTTTAATAGTTGTATTTATTATTAAGAATGTATATTAATTATAAATCAATGAATTGTAAACATTGCATAAATACTTGTATTGATGAAAACTATGTTTTTGAGGTATCTAATGTTAATAAATTGTGTTTAATTTAATTGTACATTATCTTTTACGAGGCTATGATAGCCCGTGCGTTGCACCGATTGATTAAGGGTTGAATATATACGTGTTTTTTACGTAATATTGTATGCAAGTAGTTACATGTAAGGTATTGCAATTGATGTTATCATAAGTTTTGTATTTAAAGTAGTTTATTTACTACTCCGTATTTTAGTATGAATTATGTATATATTCGTTATTTTGCATATTTATTTGTCACTTTTGTTATGTTTTTGTCTCTTATAAATTGCACGATTTTATGCGTTTATGGTTTGTGCAATAGGCACGTGAAGATGAAACATACACAAATGTCTCGCAACTTATTAAATGAATATGTATGGCAAATAAATTACGTAGTAAATATGTAACAATGTAACGGAAAAGTTTTATGCTCATATACTAATATAAAAGTTTGACTTAGCCAACTTTATCAGAGAAAGTACTATAAGCATATATAGCTCCTTTCCAATTTGGAATATGAGATGTTAACCACCGTTCTCGTTCTGATCTTGTCATTAGAATGAAGCTATCAAGTGGGTTGTATTGTTGCTCATTCTCAGGTTCAGTGTGAGAGGCATCATATCATACTACAATCAATACACAAATCTACAATCTCATATACACATATCCTTTTTGATAAGTCCATGACCACAACTCAAAACACCAACAACTATTTTTTTGGTTTCTAAAGTTAAAAATGAAATAAAGTTTAAAACTTTGGAAGTAAAAAAAAATGTTAAAATGAAATTTAATACTGTATAAAAGATGCAAACTTTGTAAAAGAATGACTAAAAAATGATATCTTTGTGAAAAGATCTAGACTTTATAACATAAGAACATAAAAGTAACAAATTTATAAACTCGGAAATTTATAAAAAAAAAGTTGATTAATAAAGTAAAAATAGAAATTAAGTGGGTAAAACATCATTAATTAAAACATTAAGATGAAAGCTTGAATTTAACAAAGTGTAAACATAAAACAAATAATAAGATAAACAAAGATTTATAACAAAGTTTACTAATTCAAACTAATTTAAAATAAGAAAATAACAAAGAAAAAAGAAAAGAAGAAGATAAAGATATGAAAAATGCTGCCCTCCTCTCTTGCCGTTGAATCCTATATTTGTATCCAAATACTGTATTCAAATGATAACTCAGAAAACTCATACATAATTCTTTTACAATTTACACATTACCATGGCCCTAAGTTATTTCACAAACGCATAACCCATAGAAACTAATATTACACGGAATAAAAGTGCCCTAATTTTCACATATCTCTCATCCGCCTCTCTCATTCCCCACCCTAAACCATCCGCCCCCTTCTCCTTGTCTTCTCTCGTTTTGGCAAACACAACACAGAATCAAATTACCACAACCCTTTTCTCCTTATGATAAACGAATCATAAACATCATTAAGGAGAAGTAATCCACCGTATTTCTTGAGTTGATTAACCCATCAGTTTCTTTGTTCTTGCATCGTGACTCACTCTCAGGCAACCGATACCATACCCGTCTTGTTTCTTCTCATTTAAGCTTCAAGATCTCACATGAGGTCTAAGGTAGTGTGTGGTTTTGTTTATTGGTTTTCTTTTCTTTCTTTCTTTCTTTTTTTTTTTGAGCGAAACAAAGTAAGAATATAACATGTTTGTTATTATTCTTTCTTTACTTTACGGATATACAATGAAGTAAACCTTCAAAAAGGATCTGTGATGTTTGATTTCTTTTCGTGTATATGATCTTTGAAAGGTCTATGGACTTTTTTTTACCACACGAAAAAGAAAGTAACTGAGATCTTTAAATATTACATTTCAGATCGAATGTAAAAAGATTTGTGAAAAAGTTTAACAGAGATCTTGTTTTCTTGGACCGATGAAGATGTAACACATCTGAGGGCGATATATTTGTGGGATAGGTTATGGTCGGTGAAGGTGTAGTGGGTTATTTATAGTTGTTAAGAAACGAAAAGTTTCACGTTAAAGATTAACTAATGATTGTGAGCAAACTAAAAGGCATGAAACTGATTATGGCATAAAACTAAAATGCATTAACTTATGACTCTGGTTTGTATTCTTTGCATTGAATTGAATTGAAGTCTCGTTTTAAGGCTGCATTCAACATGTAAATCGAAGTAAATTTTATATTTTTTATGTGCATGACCTACCTTGTACCGTACTTTCTATTGTGCAAAAAACTCTTGTACATTAAATTAAGCCATTCAATCTTTAAGTAGTATAGATTGGTGTGCAATGCATTGGTTGTACCGTACTTTCCTTAGTGCACAATCCTCTCCAACTTTGAATCATTCATGAAAAATTGTATTTATTGGTGTGCAATGCATATGTTGTACCGTACATTATTTTGTGCACAAACTTGCACATTAAATTAAGGGGTTCAACTATTAGGTATAATAGATAGATTTACTTCAATTTAAAGGAGTACATGTAAAGAGGTTTTTTGCAAGATCTAATAAGTGTCATATAAGTGTCTGATATAAAAGAATGAGGTATGCGGTTCTTGGCTAGCTTGAATCTTAAAATCAAGCTTATGAAATAAAGTCATCCTTGGAAGTTGAAACAATAACTTCCCTAAAAAACATGTGTTAATAGAATTTTTGGTACAATCATGATCATTTTTATTGGGGGTCAAGATGATTAAGTTGTCTTTATCCTTTATATTTTTTATTATATTTTTTAAAGAGATCATGATTTCTATAAAACTTATCCGTACAAAATAGATTCACAAATATACAAAGAAGTATAAATTACCATGCATGACAGAATAAAAAAAAATGACAATAAATGAAATAAAACTAATATTTGTTTTTCATATCAAAAAACAAAATAATTTTATTGTCTGAGATACAATTGTTCCTAATCAAAGTTTACAAAATATATGATCAACATGTAATATATACTTGACAAAAGTAAGATCGAACCAACTTTACTCATAGCATTCAACAGTCAACACCAATATCACCTAGCTTTAGCTTGAAAGTCCATAATTGTTTTTACAAAACAAAAGATAAGTGTTATATATAACTACAAAATTAATTCTAGATGTACACATTATTTAGGCGAGCCCACTATTAGAAAGCAATTGGTTCCAGCCCGTGAAACATTCTAATTAGTAAAAAAAATACTACAATCAAATACAAAAGCATAAGCCCGATCCAAACAAACAACATAGCATGTTTAGATATAACATAATCACATTTCATTTTGTTAATCTTAACCCTACACTATGCTTACTCCGCCCCCATCTCCTCTCTCTAAACTAACACACACACAAACACATCTACCTCTCTCGTTTGCAGATCAAACACCACACCGATCCCACCTATCTAACCATTATAAAATACGCATCTCCATCATCATCAATCCGAATCAAGAAGACATTTTTAAGGCTTCAAGATCCTTTTGAGGGTCTCGGGTAGGTTCATCTTGTGTTGTAATTGTCTTCGTTTTGTTTTTCATTTAACCGAATGAAAGAAAAGATGAAACAAAGCTATTATCGTTTCTTCTTTTGTAACATTCAGATATTAAGAACAAAGATCAATGATGCTGTTTTCTTTCGTGTTACGATCTTTAAAGATCTGTGGGTTCTTATACAACACGAAAAGGATACGAAACTGAGATCATATTCATTTCCTTTCGTATTCGAGTATTGTTGTTGTGAGTTGGATAGATTTTGGTTGTTGTTTATCGAGGAGGATGGATTTTCGTACTATGAAAATTGATCTAACTGTGAGTCGAGAACACCACAATGTGGATGTCGATGTTCAGGGAAAGGTTTTATTTATAGTTGAATTATTCGTATAAGTTACGGATACGAAAAGACTATCTGTAACCTTTTGTGTTCCGTAACTCCATCTTTGTGGACATTCAATACACAGATTTATGAGTTGTGTAATTCAATCGAATGAATTGAATTAAATTTAGGGGCTTAACTTTTAAGTAGTATAGATGGTGTGCAATGTATCGGTTGTACCGTACTTTCTTTAGTGCACAAATCCTCTCCCATCTTAAATCATTCATGAAAAATTGTATTTATTGGTGTGCAATACCTAGGTTGTACCGTACATTATTTTGTGCACAAACCCTCTTGCACATTAAATTAAGGGGTTCAACTATTAGGTATAATAGATACTTGTATTACTGAATTTTTAAAATTGAGTGTATTAAATGTCTTAAAAAGACTAAGGGCCCGTTTGTTTTGAGGGTGTGGGCCCACTACAATGAATAAAAAGATTAGTTGATATCCTTAGACTCATTCCACTATAATTTGGTAAGTTTTGTTAAATACTTGTGGGTCATGTCTCTAAGGATGGTGGCAGTCATGCCTCCCAAAAAACCCATACCTCCCAAATCCACCAATAATATCATTCCACCTCATTCCACCTCATTCATACTTTTTTCATACCTCCCAACCCTTTTTTAGTGGCAACCATGCCTTTTTCATACCTCCAAACTAAATTTATTTTTTTATTTTTTATTTTCATAAATTATGTTAAACAATTTAATAAAAACATAAATATTTCATAAATAATTAAAATAACATTACATACTACTTAATAAATAAATAAATAAATAAAGCTACTTTATTTCTACTTTATTTGTGTAGGTAAAAAGGAATCTACTAACCTGCGCAAAAAGAAACACTCCTATCTTTTACTAGTATTATTTATACTTATTGGTCGTCTTCTTCATTTCATCTGTTAACCTGCGCAAAAAGAAAAAATAAATAAATAAAAAAACGCATCACACAAATGGATCACAAACAATAAATGCCCAACGGCTAGATTCCAACGGCTCTTTTTTTCTAATGTCGCGGAATCAAATTTTGCCGTTGAAGCTTGCCGATGGAGCATACCGCTGGGGTGGCGGCGGTGTTCACCGGCGGTATGCTCCATGCCGATGGGCATACCGCTCCCACTGCCACCATCCTAAAAAAATTCTTCACCACAAGTTTGAGCATTTTTTTTTTGGCTATTAATTCAAAACAATAAAAAAACAACTTTTATATATAATTAATATTTTTCTTTTGTCCCCACCATCTTTCTCTCTCATTCTAATCTTTCATTCTATACCAATTCCAAATCATATTCTAAACCGTGATCATACCAAACGCACCCTAAATGTATTATAAGATAGTAAAATAATAGAAAAGGTTCAACAAATGTTTACTTTCAAAACATTATGATTGAACCAAAAAATAGTCCAAAGATAAGAATAACGACTAGTAACATATATCCAACTTTATCTTTTAGGCATCATCTAACAAAGAACCAATATATTGAAACTTGAACCAAAAACTAAATTTAAGTACTTGATAATTTACCAGTTTTTGCACACCTCTAAATTTGGCAAAATGAGCACACTTGACATGTTGATCGGGGAGAAAAAAAACACATTTCATATTAGTTTACACACTAGTTTAAATAAGGATTTTTCTAATTTGTGTTTTAGGGGCACAATCTAAGCACATCAAAAAGTATGAAAAAATATTCAAGGACCTACACAAAAGTGCAGAAAAGTGTATTTTTGTGTAGGTCCCTGAGTCCTTTTTCATAGGTCTCATTGTACTTTCGGTGTGCTTAACTTGTATCCCTAGAGCACAAGTTAAAAAAATCCTTTAAATAAAGTAGATCTGTTACAAGACTAACTAATAGAGGTGGTAATTCCTGATACGACTCGATACTGACACAAAAATTAACAGGTTAGATTTGAGGCTAAACAATTTCGGGTTGGAAATAGGTCGACATGACTAACCTTATACGGAATAATAAATAGGTTAGGTTTGAGTTGAGATTATCAACCCGATTACAACCTATTAACCCATTTAAAAATGCATTAAAAATTATTAGAATTTATGTGTTTAATTTCATTATAATAAGACACAACTATTTTATATCTCTACTATCTTATGATGTATATCATTTTATACTTACGAGTAGGGCCCCGGTCCACCGCGTTGCGGCGGGGCGTTGTAGTTGCCAGGGAATTTACGTAAGATTTTAAGATAGAATATTAATGTAAAAAGTTTGCGTTAGTTGAAAATTGGAATTGTTTTTGTTTGCAAGTGAAGTAGAAAGCGCTAATCTGGTGCTGCTCGAATCTTCGCTACTAAAGAATACAAAATATTACATAGACATGCTATGTTTTTAGGTACAGGTGCAATCACAGGGGTTTTTTAAGTATACACTTGTAAAGGAGAAACGCAATAGTATAAGTGTAACAATATTTTTAGGCATTACAATAGTATTCATTATCTTATATGATAAGTGAACTAATAAGATGTCAAACCTGACAATCTGATCATGAACAGGGCTACAAGGTTTGGCCAAAAATTAGTAAAATCAATCTTTACAACAAAAAAAGCATTATGTTATTTGTGGGCCTCATAACAAATATTAAGAAAAGATATTCAGCAATACGATCATAAACTATACAAATGGTTCAACATATACTATTGTAAAAAGTAAACAATACTTGTACATAAATAAGCATAAGCTTAAATACAACAACATCCATACATTGAAGTTTAGTTTTGCAGCGCACCCAAACATCCCTAAAAACAATAGTAGACACACAGAAAGACGCTTCAAAGTGCATTTTTTTTCACCACACCCTAACACTTGTAAAAACAGCATTGACAGAAAGAACCGTGGGTACCTGATTTTCAGCATCACGCTTTTGTCTCAAATGCTTCGTGGCCAGTTCTGAAATGGCCGCAGCTGAAACACAGGGCTCTGGCAGCTACCATTTCTCTTCGTTCCTGTCAATCTGAGGGGTTTGTTGGAGTGGCCCCGTTTGTGAATTCTTGTACGTGCTTCCTTGTTCGTCGTACCAAAATTCTGTTTCTTGAAAAGTGTCTAGTATTTCCTACAGCAGTAGGACGGGATCAGTTTTAAGAAAACTACAGTTTTTAAGCAAATCCAAACACCCATTAAAACAACCCAATGTCCTCTTAAAACTGCTATTTGGAATCAGGCCCAGATACCCCTTTAAAAAATCTCTAAACAAAAACTTATTACCTTCACGAAGAGAGTATCAAAGATGTTTGGATGGTTTGTGTTACAGGGTGTTGACCCTAGCCTCGCCGCATGAAGTCCCTTATAGCAAAAAATATATCCTTTTGAGTACTTGCAAGCCGCCACTAACCACTATTAGTGGTTGCTTCAGAAATAAGCAGGAAATTAAGGGCACATAGCAAGACTCAAAATATATATCACAAACATGAAGAGGCAGCGGAAGCCTTTTCGAGCCTTATTTATGTATTCCTGCCCGTCTTTTTTTTTTTGCATTCTGATCAAGTCCATTTGTCAGTGACTATAATGCCTGCATAACTACATGATTTATCATACAAAAAATATAAACTAAAACATTATAAGTAAAATAGCTTGAAATCTTTTTGTACTATAATGTATATTACGTTTTTAGACTATGATGATATAAATCCTTACATAACTAAGATTAAGTAATCACAATCACTGAGGTAGCATGGTATGTAACTATATAAAGGTTTTTGTGTAAACCACTATTAGGTCCATAGATAAATCCTTCTCTTTAAAGTGAAGAAAAGTAAAACCGAATCAATGAAGTAACCATCCTAGCCTATTTGTTTGAAGCTTTGTTGCACCTATTCTGAACCTACAACCTCAACAAAACCCAATAAATATCTATTTGCACAACTACCTTCAACATATAATACATCAAACGCCAAACAATTAAATGGACCACAAATTAATTAATATCTTAAATTGACAATAAGCATGATTGTGAGACACTAAAGTAGATCTTTNCTATAATGCCTGCATAACTACATGATTTATCATACAAAAAATATAAACTAAAACATTATAAGTAAAATAGCTTGAAATCTTTTTGTACTATAATGTATATTACGTTTTTAGACTATGATGATATAAATCCTTACATAACTAAGATTAATTAATCACAATCACTGAGGTAGCATGGTATGTAACTATATAAAGGTTTTTGTGTAAACCACTATTAGGTCCATAGATAAATCCTTCTCTTTAAAGTGAAGAAAAGTAAAACCGAATCAATGAAGTAACCATCCTAGCCTATTTGTTTGAAGCTTTGTTGCACCTATTCTGAACCTACAACCTCAACAAAACCCAATAAATATCTATTTGCACAACTACCTTCAACATATAATACATCAAACGCCAAACAATTAAATGGACCACAAATTAATTAATATCTTAAATTGACAATAAGCATGATTGTGAGACACTAAAGTAGATCTTTCTATCATTATAGGTTGTTCTATTTTAACTATGACTAAGCATCTAAACAGTGTTTCAAATGAATCCCCATAAGTTGGTGAAATCCAAAACTTTGAATAAAAAATGATATCAAATGTAGCTACATAATCATTTTGATTCTTTAGATTAATAACCTCTAAAACAATACATAAACATTAAAAACATAAGAAAACAAAATACCTTGACCAATCTGATTTCTCGTTAGATACAGGATTGTATGACCCCCAAGTGAAGGCCTAAGAAAGTTATTTCCCCTCTCGGGCATCTCCAATTTCAAGCAATGTCACTCCTCTTCAACTTGGTTGTTGTCACAAGAATCCTCTTGATTGCATTAATTTCCAGTCGGTTGTTCTTGCTCTATTACGTTTAATAAAAACCAACATTAGTTACATATAAACCGGCTAACTTTATGCCTTTTAGGGTTGAAAAATTAAAATCAAGTCACCTTTAGTGGTCATCGCAGCAAGATGTACCTTTCAGTAGGCAATATCTCCTGGCCAAACAATAGCCACAGTAATCGTGGATACAATAGCAACTGGTGGCTGCAGAGCATGGATGTACCTGTCACAAACTTTAGGTGTAACTAATGAAAAAAGAGTACTAAAGGAGTAAAAGTAAATATTTGGAGTCAAATGTTCCAGGGTTACTCCTCGGAGAAACGGTTGTTCCAACAGCAATATTTATAATTATGTCTTAAAAAGGCTTGCACGATATCTAAAAAAGTAACAACGATAATAAGAGCAGACTTCTTTCAAGACCAGAACACTTTACCATTACTTTCGTGAAGATGTCTCTGACGGCGACTTCTTTGAGGATAAGCTGACGAATACGACACGGAGCTGGAAAGCATATAGAACCATTAAACATCTAGAAAAAGCTACAATACCACTCATTAATCTCATAAAAAGCTACAATACCACTCATCTAACATTGATTAATTCAACATCTTTTATGTGTTAATAACACAAAACTTAATGAATTTTCACATTTATGTTACTGTCACTGCATCAAAATGCAAAAGATTACATAAGAAACAAAACAACCATAAACACATTCGCATCATGTCCATTAACCATTTTTATAAAGCCTTCCAAAAGATAATCATAAACCATATCCGAAAGCACTACATCAAACTATACTTACTATTAACCTTACTTAAAAATAAAAAATAAAAAAATAAACCTGCAATTAACAAAACCCCCAAAGTATGACAATACCCTAATTTCAAAATTGAATTTTTATATATGTATAAACTGTAAAATTGTTAAACTTGAAAGAAATAAGAGTTAATTTCGGACAAAGATTTTCGTACCTTATTTTTGCCCTCATCCCCAAACAAACTTGTTTCATGATCCTTGAAATTTGTGGTCAATTGACTTGTATTAATGTTTGTTGGGTTGTCTACTATATAATAATATTGGGCATAATTCTCAATAGCTTCCCATGCTTCTTCAGCACTTAATTTCCTAAGATCCCTGCCGGCAAAATAGTAAATGTCCCTTTGGGCATGTCAGTCGACATGGTCGTAAAAGATTTGAGTTAGGGACCATAAATCGAAGTTATGATGAAGGAATTTTTGGAGTAAACATTTAAAACGAGTCCATGCATCATAGAGAGGTTCATCTTTATGTTGTTTAAGCATCAAGATGTCATATGGAGTGGGTGAATTACGTGGTTGGTAGTATGGTGGATTCGTGTTCTCCATAATGGTGAACGGAAGAGTCAATGGAAATTACGAACAAACACACAAATAAAAAGATAGACTAAAGAAATCCTAGAAAAATAAAATAAAAATCTCACTAGAAAGGAATCTAGTGAGTAGACCTAATAAAACAAAAATTCTACCTAAACAATAACTATTCCCCGGCAACGGCGTCAAAAACTTGATGGACGTGGGATTGCGACCACGCAACAGGTTTTACCTCTCAAGGGATCTTGAGAAGCTTGCAATCCCACCAGGCAGTGTACCTGGTCGGTGTAGTATAGTGTAGTGGTAAGTACGGGGGATTGATCGTTCTCTCACAGGAAATAGTGTTCATTAGGATAGAAAAACTACTCTAAAAGGTCTAAAGGTGAAAGAAGATTATTTTTGGATTTTTGTATTTTATGGAAAGCAAGTAAAATCTCGGGTTTTGGAGGAGTGGGCGGAATTAGTTGCTAGTCAACTAACCCAAAAACTATAATTGCAAGAAAAATAAAATAACTAAACTATTGTGGTTGTGAAAACTTATATGGAGACAAATGTGTTTACTTAGATTTCCTTACTCCCTAACTATCTTTTACCGGTTAATTGGTGTATGTATTACTTGCGTGGATGACGGGTGTATTCCTTAACAATTCATGGGGTGGCATACATATCTCCCCAATTCTATGAGCTCTTATCTCCTCCTACAACTATGCGTACACATAATCATAGGGATTGTAAACAGTGGCTCATGCGTTAAATACTACCTTAATAACCTAGTATGCCTTAGTTACATGTTTCTTAAGACGTTCAAGCATGTTACCATATAGGAGTATTGCCAGTTTTCTTAAGCCTAACATTGATGAAACATTCATCCCAACAAAGTAATAACACACCAATCAACCAATAATTAATAGTTAGGTTTCATTAGATCTAAGCAAACACAAGAAAAATCTAGCCTAGCATGTTAATTGAAAGACAAGCATAAGATATAATTAACCAACACATAGACATATTGATTAATTTAAGTGAGGACTTATCTTTAATTGAACATGAAGGATTCAAGGGTGAAAAACCCTTGAAAATACAGCCAAATTCGTCTTTAGGGTTTTTCCCAAACTTGTACCAAAAGTTCCACACTAATGAATGAAAAATAGAAAAGTATATATAGATTTTACATTCTGACGGCGTCAGGTTATGGGTTCTGACGCCGTCAGCTCGCCGTCATTAGGGTTCTCGGATGGCCTAGATTTACTTCTGACGCCGTCACTCTTTATTTTGCTCTGGGCCGTCACTCTTTAAGTTAACACCTGACGGCCTACTTTCTCTAACACCTGACGCCGTCAGGTGTAAACATCTTGTTTTCTTCATAGGGCGTCTAGTGTAATCTGATTTCACTCCTTTGTCAACGTTGGCTGACGGCGTCACCTTGTGACTCTGACGCCGTCAGGTAGGAATTCCAGCTTCTTTTGAGACTTTGTCGTTTTCTTCACTTTTATGCTCCAAAAACGTCCAAATATGCATGTTTTCCAGAATTCTTCTCAAAAGTACCTAAAATGACAAAAGGAACGATTTAGGGCAATATTTGATCACATTTACTCGAATTAGGGCTTAAATGACCCCTTAAAACGGGTACACTTTTCGTCTCATCAGTTTCTGTAGATCGTGTGGGAAGTAGCAGATTATTACCGCCCTTTTGTTGAGTATCTGGTGTGAATCACTGGACTGGCAGAACCTTGTAGAACCGAAAGATTGTAGAAACTGTGATAACGATCTGGAGAATTCCAGATATGGTGCCTTGGGTATACCTTTATTTGTGTTTTTTTTTGGGCCTTGGGTTGCGTAGCAGGCTGAAAAAAAAAAGCGGAGCCCAAGTTACTACACGACGTCGTATTAAACGGTAAATAATATATATAGTAATAACAAAATATTTATCGTGTTGCTTACAATTTTTCTAACATACATCTTAGTATATTCGATACGTCTTATTAAATTACATTCAAATCATAAACAGGTCTACACGATTAACCCGTTTAATAAACGTGGTAATGTTATGGTTGAACTTCTCAACCTGATTAACTAAAAAGATTAGATTTTGGGTTGAGATATTTGAACCCGTCAACTTACCAACCCGAACCTGCCAACCCGGACATGACCTAAAGTGCCGCTCTACTAACCAATAGAATTTCGTATTCACTAACTTAGAAACAATTTAATTAGGTAAAAGGATTATACCCGGTGAATAAAGGGATTGAAGCTAAAAGTAGACATTTAATTTAGATTTATTTTAGGATAATAAAAAATAATAATGTGAAAAGAAAGAGCATGCACTAGCTTTTTTTTTTTTTTTTTTTTTTTTTTTTTTTTTTTTTTTTCCGAAAGGCACTAGCTGCCTTTTAACATCCGCAACTTTTTTTGTCATGTCATTAATTTTACATTTTGTATAACCAATTATTTATACGTGGCATTTCGGAAACTCAGTGAATAAATAGTTTACGTGTCACGTGCACCTTAATTTCCTTCATAATAGGGTCATCCCACCTGTCACTCCACTTGTACTGTACTAGAAATATCCAGAAAACCAAACACCAAAACTTAAAAAATATCCAACACTCACCGCTGATATATATTTGTACAACCTTGTACAAAAAATTAAAAAAAAAAAGTATCACACAACAAAAATGTCTAGCAAGGCCCGAAGGAGACCTTTTAACGTGACCGAATTCGAAACATTTTTTAACGGGTGGTTAGTTAGACAAGAGGAATATTCACAAGAGTTACGTTCAGCTTTGCAAACACGTGAGACTTTAGCTGATAATGACGTGTTACGCGACTTGATCACGCGTGTACTCGCCCATTATCAACAGTACTATGAGCAAAAGTCGCGAATAGCGAATTACGATGTTTCGCTGGTGTTTTCGCCTCCGTGGTTTTCGTCTTTTGAGAGGAGTTTCTTTTGGATAGCGGGGTTTAAGCCCGGTTTGGCGTTTCGGATAGTTAGTAGTTCTGTTGATGATATGGATACTGATCAGGTAAAAAATTAGCATTAGCAGCGAGCAGTTAGCAGTATCTTTTTGTTTTAAAGTATTTATTCACATAGGTGTATTTGTCCTTGTACTTATATGGTGGGGCCATATTTGTTTTATAAAATTGTTTAACATGTAAGCTGTATTTGTAGTTATAGAGTACAAAATGATATAAAAAGTATTATTAGTGTTTTATATAGAAAAAAGTATGAAAGCTAGACCTTTTTACTATAGTTGTTAACTGAACGTAGTCGTAACTGTAATTATAATGTCATTTAATTATCATGTGTTAAATGACGTAGAAGTTATTTATAGCTTCGTGACCGGGATGTGTTGATGAAACTAGCAAAGCTAATAAGCAATTAGCTTTTTCTTAGCTACATTATAATGCATTTAGACAATTCCTAAAAAAGAAGTTTTAAAAAAATAAGACCAAAAACATTTCTTTAATTGGAAGGATTTCAAATTAACACAATGAATAGGAGTTAAGTTACATTATGAATTTTAATCTCTTTAATTGTAGGAGCCGCTAATATTTATGAACCTCATTAACTTGCAATAGTCAATTTAATCAATGTGATATAACAGCCCAATTAACTACCTTTTAATGCATATTTCATATATATAAAGCCTACAAACTAACCCACAAATTAACACAGTTTCATCTCAGCTTCTAAACACACATTACACTATTAATAATTTAGTATATGTACTACGTTTTAAAGTATTTGAGACAATACTAAATAATGAAGGTTTAAAATGAAAATTTGCTCGCCAGAAACAGTCACCGGGTACCCGCCGCCGCATTACGCGGGTACCCTTCTAGTGTTTTATAAAAGTGTTCACTAACACGTATATGTCTCTTTATAATTACAGAGAGACATATAAAAGTGTTTTAACTATAATTATACAGTGTAAAATGACCGTAGAAGCTAAATGAAAATGTTACACTTCTTTTATTAGCTTTTTTTTAACAAAAAGCAAATCTTAAATATTTGTCGACAAACAAACATTATATTCTAAACGCTAACTACGTGGATAATGATCAGGTTGAGAGAATGGAAAGGCTAACAGTGGAAACAAAAGCCGAAGAACGAGAGCTGGAGAACGAAATGGCGAGGATTCAAGAAAGTGTAGCGGCGCCACCAATTGTTGAGGTAGTTAGGAGAATGGAATATGGCAGAAACGTTGACGGGATGTACAATGACATGGCTAGAGCGACTGAAGGATTGAGAGGCGAAATGGAAGTTGTCTTGGCAAATGCCGATATGTTGAGGTCTAGGACGGCTGAGCGCGTTGTGGAGATATTGTCTCCGGTTCAGAATGTTAAGTTTTTGGCGGCGGTGGCGGAGTTGCAGTTGAAGATTAGGATGTGGGGATGGCAGATTGACGGTGATAGACGACCGTGAAACAATGGTCGTTTTTAGGTGTGTTGAATGCATGTTTGAGTTTGCTAGCTTTCTTTTATTTGATCTTATTATTATTGTTTCGTTTCTCATATACGTACAATATCTTCCTTAAGTGTGACATATTAAGTGTTCATATTTGGCTTAAGCTTATAAATGTTGTTTTCTGAAGACTCGGTTTGTAGTTGTTTTAATCGTTCTTTTCCGTAAAATTTGAAACTATGAACAACTGATCATCACTTGCATTGTAAAGTTATAGTTATGATTTATGAAGGTCTTCACATGGAATATTTTTCGATTCACAGGAAGGTTTCGTAATATGCAAACTGGTTTTATTGGTACATTTTGTCTGTATCGTCGCTGACTATTTGCATATTAGAGTTGCAGCTGTAGTGATATTCAGTAGTTTACTTCATCCCGCAACAATAAAGGTATATAATACTTTGGTCCTTAGCGGGTTTCAAGGTTTAGTTCATGGTTCATGGTTTAAGCGTTTGCAAGGTTCGACTCTTTAGTGGTTCATGGTCGGTTTGGAAGTGGTTTGAGATCGATTCTTTTGAGGTTCAGTGAGTTTGTTTTGGAGATGGTTGGAGGTAGGTGTAGATCTTTAGTGCTTCGGTTCGAGTTTTGTTTAGTTTGAAAGGTGTTCTAGTTAAGCATACGTTTAAAAAACGTGAAGTTGGTGAAAGTTGTCAAGTTAACTAGACAAAATTTTACTTGTGGAAAGAAAGCCAAGAGTCTCGACGATTAATCTTGCGAGCCACCTTTGTGATTCGTGGTCTTGGTTGATTCTAGCCAACTTAAACTATGTATTCATCTGCTAATAAGACTTTGATTTGTACACTTAAGTTATTCCTTTTTTCAACTTTCATAAAGTTAAGCTGTGTGAAGTCAAAGACTCTTGAAGAGTGAATTTTTTAGCTCATGATTCATTTCTGTAAATAAATTTTTTATTTTCATAAAAGCTCGAAACTTAGTTGTTTCGAGCAAAAAGGGTATAGCTGTAAAATTGTCAACGCCGCCGCCGCCTTATATTTCTTTGATCTTATTGTAAAATTTGTGTACAGTGTAACAAGGATATCGTAATGTTTGGAGCTGCACATAAGTTTGTTATCTTTCGTTTCGACAAGATAACAATGTATATATACTGAGATGGTATCTGCAAATCAGTTTGCAGCTGCACATGATAACACATTGAGACAAGATAACACATTGAGACAACCTGCTCAAAAAAAAAACCATGAACTTTGATATTTTTTGGATAAGGTGTCAGTTTAGTAAAACAAAAACCATATAAAGTAGGAGTACAAGAGACAAAACTAGTACAACAACAAAAGCTATTGAGGATTGTTTGTGGTTATTTTAACTCCATTAGAATATTATAACCCAAATTTGAGTTATGTCAACCAAAGGGGATGTAGCTCAGATGGTAGAGCGCTCGCTTAGCATGCGAGAGGTACGGGGATCGATACCCCGCATCTCCATTTCTAACTTCTACTTTTTTTGTCAAATTCTTGTGAGCTTTAAATGTGGGAGTACACTTTTTCTTTTTCTTAGACATAAACTCAAATTTGGATCATATTCTTATGGAGTTAAAAATGACCACAAATAATCCTCAATAGCTTTTCCCAATGACCCGTTTTAGAGAAGGCATAGATCAAAGAGTTATATGTGTGGACATTAGGTAGAATGTTATTTTCCAAGACCATCGTCAATCATTTTATCCTTGCAAAAGCTATCAACGAGTGTGTTATATGTAACGATATCAGGGTTACAACCTCTTGCGTCCATTAGCCTAAGCAAACCAACGCCTGTAAAGGTATTCCCAACCTTGCAAAGGCCTTGAATCATGGCATTATACGTAACGACATCAGGTTCACAAGAGAGTTGATCACTGCTATTTCTAAACGACATTTTGAACAATCTTTCTGCCTCCATAGTGAGATCATCTTCTCGGACGAACCCCTTTATTAGCATATTAATATAATTTGATACATTATTATGAAGTAGTATACCTTTCTTAAGTCAATAACTTAAAACCGGATAACCTAATAATGCAGTCATATCCAACTCAATGTTAACAGGAAGACCAATGCGAGACATTTGTTTGAAAAGCGTTGCGGAAAGAGGATAATTCCGTAAATGGTCGAAAACAAGATCCAATAGCTTATCAAACTTATGAACATTTGGGCGAGGACTAGTAGTTGCCAACTTATAGAATTTTTTCTTAGCTTGTCTGTCTATAGTAACAAAAATAAGTTGAAGTGCAACATAAGTTGTGAGGAGGGCGAGGTAATTAAATACAAGGCTCGCCGAGCTGTGCTTGCAGCTTGTCGAGTGCCAGAAATTGTATTGGAAATTAGAAGAGTAATTTCTAGTAGAAAAAGTATCTTGAAATTTCATAATTATGTGGTGATGATGATACGCCATCAATTTCATAGTAATGAACCCAAAGGAACATACTCAAATTAAGTTAAAGAAAAGTCAACAAAGACTTTGTGTTTTTTTTAGTCAACGGGATGCTGGGTTTTGTTAGTTCTATACTTTCGTCGTTAAGATACTGATTTTTAACCTAAAATCTTACGATTTTACGATACTACAAAGCATAAACGATTTGAATCCTATGTAAGATCTTAACAAGCTTAAGATCTTATAAAATCCCGATTATGATTATAGGATATTAAGATCTAATCCGATCCAATCTTACCTTTTCAAACTGCAAAAAAAAAAAAAAAAAACAAAAAAAAATTATGAATTATTTTTTATAGAATTTAAAAAACAACACGTTAATTTTGGTGTAAAGTTTGACCAATTCACAATTTTTAAAGTAAGGTTGAGCAACGGGTAAACTCGACCCGAATTGAAAACCAATTTTGACGAAAACATGAACCGAGTGAAACCAAAACCGAACTGAAGTTAATTGAGCGAAACCGATTTGAACCGATAGTTTAGGTGTATTTTTCTTGGTTTTAACCCGAACCGAGTAAAACTGAAACCGAAAACTATAATTATATAAAATCGAACCGAATAAAGTCGTTTTGATTCGGTTCAGCCCGGTTCAACTCGGTTTGATTTTTGATTGATTTTGCTCACCCTATTTTAAACCATGTATTAATATTTCTCATTTTCTGTTTTGATTTAAGAAATAGGAATGAATATTTTTATGAGGTGTGCTACACCCACATAAAGTTTACAAAATTTCAGCCACTTGCTGACGTGGCAGAGTGCTGATTGGTTCGTTTTCTGTGTTTCTGTGGCCCACAAAAAACCAACCAATCAGCACTCTGCCACGTCAACGAGTGGCTGAATAAGACTTAACGACTGAAGAAGACTTCAAAGCATTGTTCCTTCTCCGTTGGATACAAACCATTTCCCAAAAACACAGACAAAATCAAATATTAATCCAACAGTCAGTAAATTATTATGTTTGCAAAGAAACTGATACAAAAAGCTACTACTAAGCTTCATCATAACAACAACAACAATAATAATAATCCTAATCATCATCATCATCAGGTACATCTTCTCAGTTTTATTTCATTCATTGTTTTTGTCAATGATATTAATAATTGGAAGTACCTTCTTTTGTTCTTATTTATGTTTTTAGTAAATTCTGCTAAGAATGCGTGATTATCATAGGTGTATATTTATATTAGAGTTGGATATTAGTGATGATAGGAACAACAACAACAACAACAAACCCAATCCCGCCGGGGCAGGGTATGGGGGAGGTATAATGTAGACAGATCCTACCCCTACCCAGGATAAATCCGGGAGTAGGGAGACTGCTTCCAACGAGACCTCCGGCAAGTGCAGGTGTGCGAGTGAGAGATAAAACGATAGCGCACAACAAACAAACCAAAGAAAGCACACAAAGCATAGCANAACCCACGGCAACCCTAGGGGAGATACACAAAAAGGGAAGCAACGCACTGGGCCTAAACTAAAAAAGGGAAACAGCACACCGGGCCTAAAACTAAGGCAAAGCACCTAGCCTACTAAGCGCCCCAAACCACCTAAACTCTCAAGACACCTAACCGGGACTACCCACCAATCCTAATTCATTGTACTCTTTTTCTTGTCGTTTGCTGTCTTGCAGCATCTAAAGGGCTGCCTTACACCAGAAGATTTGGATTTTCGGATAGCGGTCCATTATGGTATCCCATCTACTGCATCGGTTCTCGCCTTTGATCCTATTCAGCGTGTGTTAGCTATCGGAACGCTGTAAGTTATTTCATTCATTTATGAACAACAGAAATGAATTTGTATGCGAATTTGATTCTAAATGCTTTTTTTACACCAACGAAGGTTACACGCTCACACTTATCTTTAGGAAAAGTATAGTTGATCGACTAATGCACAACATAGTAGCAGAAACATATAACGTTCATATTTGTGTTGACAATGATAGCTATAGGTTAATAGCGAATGTGATAGTTATAGTCTCTGGTTTTCTGCTATCTATGTTTGTTGTTCCTGTGAGCTGTCAGAGCCACACTCGTGATTCATCTACAGCAGCAGGCCTGTTGCAACAAATATCATTAGAGTATATATCTATAGGAAGTCGAAACATATTGTGGTGGACCTATATGCTTACGGTTATTAGAGTATACATTGACTAGTATGTTTGTGCATTAGCTTGAAGTTTCATATCATATGCTTCGACATCATTACCTACATAGCCAATGGTCTAGGTCGTGTGGACTGTATACTTTCTGACCGAATCTTTTTTCATATGAAAGAACTAGTTAACCTCGTCCTCAACAGCCTTTGGTGACTATATTTCTCATTAATTCTATGCAGAGATGGCAGGATAAAAGTGATCGGTGGTGATAACATTGAAGGGCTCCTAATCTCTCCAAAGCAGTTGCCATTCAAGTATTTGGAGGTTTGTTAGCTTTTCAGTTAAAACTTCATGTTGTTGAATGATTTTAAGTGTGTTCTCTCCATTCTGCTCCTTCTGCAATATTTGAATGCAGGGATGTTTTCCGTTTTAGAATATGGAACACGTGATCCTTTTAAGATGATTTGGGCCAGTGATGCAGGAAGATACAACGATTGGAAAATATTAGTTATATAAAGATTAGAGTATTAGACTTCTTAATAGAAGTAAACACCAAACAAAATACGGGTGATTAGTGAGTTAAGTACATATAAACAAACCAGTCATAGAAAGTTCAAAACACATTAACTTGATCAAAACCATCAATTAGCCTAGAATAGTAGAAATTTGATCATACTCAACAGTCATAACTGCCTTAGTGTGGGCTGAAATCTTGAGTGATCGTCCAATGTTGGTTTAATTTTATCTGTTTGCTGAATAGATAGCAGCACTCTCATACAACCATGCATATGTCATAATGTTGGATTTAGCTTGCTATACTTAGATAGCCGTGTATAAGTTTATGATGTCGGCTGTCATATTTTATAGTACTGTTAGAATGCTGGTTGATTTTTAGTGTTTATTTCTTGCAGTTTCTATCCAACAAAGGTTTTCTAGTCAGCATCTCGAACGACAATGACATACAGGTAACGACTAGTTCCTTTTTTGCCATCTTAGACAATACACGGAAGCTACCAACCTAGATACTTAGGTTTATCTGCACATCCTTTTTCTTATGATGTAACGCTGTTTCACAGGTGTGGAACCTGGAAAATAGGTCTATAGCTTCTAGTTTGCAATGGAGCTCCAACATATCAAGTTTCTCTGTGATATATGGCTCATTTTTCATGTACGATACTTAAAAAAACTTTACTACTGACTAGCCATAAAATTGCTTAAAGTCGGCGCGCAGTCCATTCATTAGCTGTCTGTACTATATGCAGGTATATAGGAGATGACAACGGTGTGATGACTGTTTTGAAGCATGAAGAGGATGCAGAGCTTTTGGTAATGCCATATCATATTTCAGCCGAATCTCTTACGGGTAATATCTCCATACACAATTTTTTTTTTTTTTTTTTTTTTTTTTTTTTTTTTTTTTTTTTTTTTTTTTTTTTTTTTTTTTTTTTTTTTTTTTTTTTTTTTTTTTTTTGGTGGGTAAAGGGTTTCAATGCCTGGTGAACATACACAAAGTTGCTTAAGTGAGTCAACAGTCCGTTGGTTTTCGATCATAAATTTTAACAACACTGTGCTTTCTTATCTGTGAATTTGTTATAGCAGTCCTCTATGGATTTGACGACTCCAAATTATTCTCTATAATAGCTAATTACAATAGTTTTTATTTCTATATACTCCACAGAAGCGGCTGGGTCATCATTTCCGGATCATCAGACGATCGTTGGAGTTCTTCATCAACCTTCTTCTTCTGGAAATAGGCAAGATACAAGTATTGTTTGAAGTTCTCGCTTTTATATTCTGCCACATTTAGTTTAAAAGAAACCCTTTTTGCACCCGTTCACTAATTTGCTTATGGCCTGAACTTTTTGTTCAGGAAGGTGATGCGTTATATTCTGATTGGTTGTTGTTTTGCAGAGTTTTGATTGCATACGAGAGTGGGTTGATTATTCTATGGGATCTTCTTGAAGCTCAAGTAGCTGTCGTTAGAGGTGATAAGGTTCTCGAATTGAAGGATGGAGTTGTTGATTCACCGGGTCAAGATGGTACATCTGGACATAATTTGGAGGACAAAGAGATAACTGCTCTTTGTTGGGCATCCTCTAATGGGACCGTTCTTGCTGTTGGATACTTGGATGGAGATATTATGTTCTGGAAAACAACTTCCACTGCCTCTGGTAAAGGCCGAAAAGCTGGAGCGTCAATTAATAATGTTGTAAGGATGCAGCTATCATCTGCTGAACGGAAACTTCCCGTCATTGTATTGCACTGGTCGCCAAACAGTAAATCCCAAAATGATTATGATGGCCAACTGTTTGTTTATGGAGGTGATGAAATAGGGTCTGAGGAAGTATTAACGGTGAGCTCAGCAAATTTACTTAAGAATGGGTCGTTTGGGGTTGTATTTTTTCTTAAACGGGTATGATGTTTTTGCAGGTTTTGACTCTTGAATGGAGCGCGGGAATGGAGACTCTAAGATGTGTTGGTCGTGCAGAGCTGACTCTTAGTGGCTCCTTCGCTGATATGAGGTTATTACCAAGTACTCGAAACAATCATGGTGCTGATTTATTGGTACTCACAAGCCCGGGACACCTGCAATTGTTCAGTCATGATAGTTTGTTTTCCTTGACTTCTGAGCATGACAAGAGAATTACTCTCTCTTCTCTAGAATGTCCTGCAGTCGTACCTACACTTCATCCAGTTCTGAGTACAACAAAACTTATCTCACTAGTTGGCAGTGAAAATGCTTCAAAGTTTCTGTTGGAGGTAATGCGAATACGTACATGTTACACTTATTGTTATGCATTTACTTTTGCGTTATTAACAAAAGTTCTGTTTACTTAGATAGCCGCAAATATGAAGGTTAATTCAACACAAAAATTGGCGGGAGGAAATTGGCCTGTATCAGGAGGCATAGTTCAACAATTGTCTTCTCCTGAAGGTTATGTAATAGAGAAAATATACATAGCTGGTTACGCGGATGGATCTGTTCGAATCTGGGATGCCACCTCACCAGTCTTATCAATCCTTTGCATCATAGGAGCGGTGAGTCATTCTTTCATGAGAACTGATAATTTTATAAGAAGTCACGGTCGCCAAATGGGCCGGCTGGGTAACGGGTCAAAACAAGTAGTTTTTGTACATGTTGAAACAGGTCATGTTGGGCTAACTGGAAACACCATTTGTCCAAGATTCCCTATCTTGAATACAATTACTAGACATGTATTATATTAAGAATAAGCCAACTTATTAAATAAAAACGATTTAGGAGGTTTTATGTTTTTTAATACACTTTGATTGAACTTCGAACCATTTCCTGTTAAGCTATTTTAAAGCAACCATTTGATCCGTTAGAGATAAAAGATAGCCCTAATCGGACCACTAATATCGAGCAATAAGTACACCAAATAGTAGGATTTCAGTTAACATATCGTATTCAATGACAGATGAAAGATGTGGAAGTGACTGGTTTAACTGCTCCTGTATCAGAACTAGGCTTCTGCTCCTCAACATCAGGACTAGCAGTTGGCAATCAACTTGGTTTGGTAGGATTTTTTTATAGTCGATAATTCTATAATTTTTGATGGCCTTGACCTTGTCTGATCTAGTTGCATTATATTCTGAATTTGTAGGTCCGTGTATATAACTTCAATTCCAGCTCGACAGAGACGAGTCTTCACATTGTCACAGGAGCTAAAAAAGAAAGTACGCTATTTCCTACATTTGAATTCCGTAGTACCCCTATGGGTTGTTGCGTACTTTTTTCCAAGCTTGTGTTATCGAAACTTTTTTCAAGTTGGCATTTTTTGAACTCTTTCTAGGTCAGAAACAACCTCAAGTTGAAGGGCCCAAGTGCAGCGCTTGTTTCCAAATTCTTGATTCCCCGGTTCAAACACTTCAATATGTGGATCATGGAGCTAAACTAGCTGTTGCATATGAATGCGGTCGTGTAAGTCTTCAGTCTACGCTTTCTGTTCAAATATGATTACTGATTAACATTCATATAACAGTTGCTCATGGTTGGAAATGCTCTCGTTGCAGGTTGCAGTGCTTGATATGAATGCATTCTCGGTTTCGTTCCTAACCGATTCTTTACCCAACCCTAGCAGTCCAGTGATTTCCATGACCTGGAAATCATTTCTGTATAATGGCGGTCATGTCAAAAGCCCAAAAGGCGCACAACCAAAGGATCTTGACAAACCTGTTGATAAGTTGATGTTTGTATGTACCAAGGATGCAACGTTATATGTATATGATGGTTCTGATTATCGAACAATCAACTCTAAACCAGTGCAGTTAAAAAAGGACACGACTGCTATATCCATGCACGTTATAGGTAAGTATGAAAAGTCTAGGCATACTTCATGATATTAGAGTTACAGTTTGTGCTATATTAATAAAAAAAATACCAATATTATGCATATTCTTTCAGAGGGGAATACTTCCGTAGTTGAGCCGGTGCAACAAAAGGAGTCACCAAAGTCAACGAAAGATGTTGCAGCAAAAAAGGAACCTTCTACTGAAGTAGATCAGCCAAAGAACGAACATCTCTCTCAGACTGAGCATATAAATTCTGGACAGAGTGCAATGGATTCACTTGTTTTACTTTGTTGCAAAGATGCGCTGTGCTTATACCCTTTAAAATCTGTGGTTCAGGTATGGCTATAGCACTGTTTTTCAACTTTTAATGGAAGTGATAAATGGGTTAGGAACAAAACGATAAGTTGTATTTTGTTAATAAATAGACGTGGTGTAGAGCTAATAATAAGTTGTATTTTGTTAGGGGAACGATAAGCCGTTGCGCAAGGTAAAACTTGAGAAGCCTTGTTGTTGGACTTCAACTTTTAAAAAGGATGATAGAACTTGTGGATTAGTATCACTCTATCAGTCTGGAGAACTGGAGATCAGGTCCCTCTCTTTCTCTGTTCATTTTTCTTTCTCACACATACAATTTTTTTTCTATAAATGTTGGTATGTTGACACTTATCTCTATGCAGATCTTTGCCCGACCTAGAACTGGTGAAAGTAACCTCATTAATGTCGATATTAAGGTGGAGTTTCAAGGCCAATATGGAGAGGACTATGAGTTCCATGGAGAATGGGCAGATTGCCATGGTATTATTCTCGAAGTGCTAGAAATATACAAGGACGTGGACATTGAAATTTGTCATAATTATTTTCCTATTCTGCATATGGTCTTTATACAGCTACTGACATTTTTTTAATAAATTTCTTTCTTATATAGACGAATGGATCAGAAGTGGCGTTTATCTCTCTACTGAATGATGGTGATAATATCAGGTATTATACCTTTATGTTATACATTTTGATTGTCACACAAGCCGCAAGCAGTCACTTATATAAGATGATAATGTTGACGTGATTCCATTTGCTTCTGTAGGGATTTGGAATCTTTGCCTTCTCTTCACGATAAAGTGCTTGCAGCTGCACTAGAGGCAGTGATTAACAGTTCTCAAAATCAAAAGAAAAAGCAGGTTGAAACTCTGTGATTATGTCTTATTCGCAATTAATAATTTGCTTATCCATCTACTAGAGGTGGTAATATTGACCGGTTAATTTATCTTTGTTGGCACAGGGCGTCCCTGGAGCACTTGCTCATATACTTAAAGGATTTAGATCAGGAAAAGCAAATAACGGCATCAACTTTCATGAAGATTTTAAATTAGGTTTTGGCAATCTGGACAAAATCTTTTCAAAGGATCCATTTCCGGATCCGCTTGAAAGTATTACGAATGATCAGGACGATGTAGATCTCGATATAGGTAATCTGGTATCTGTTTATATAGCTTCTAAACTATGCATCAGAATTTTCGAAAATGGCCTTATTTCTAGTGCGGATTGTAACGGTTTGATGTTGGTTTTTTCTATATATTAATGCAGATGACATTGAAATCGATGACATTGAAATTGACGAACCTGTATTAGTAGTGCCTACGTCATCACATACAAAACAAAAAGAGGAAATTGGTATGTTCGAAAGAGTTTTTCAACACATGCTTTATATGAATATTAATGACGAGATTAATGTTTTACATCTTATGATGCAGGAAAGAGAACTGACAGGCAAAAGTTATTCGATGATGACAATGCTGATCCAACGCCCAGACTCAGGACACGTGAAGAGATCATTGCTAAATATAGAAAATCCGGGGTAACTCTATAAATATATACTTAAAATATAAGTACTAATTCATTGAGGGTTTTATGATTAAATGTTGTCAATGGGTATCTAACGGATCTTGTTGTACCACTCTTTCCAGAATGACGCTTCTTCTGCAGCTGGAGAAGCAAGAAATAAGCTTCTAGAACGCGGGGAAAAACTTGAGGTAGGATTGTCATCATGTAGACATGTTTAATATAGATATATGCAATACTCCGTAGTTTTTTTAGCATCTTAGGCTAAGAAAATGTTATTTCAGAGAATTAATAAAAGGACTCAAGATCTAAGCAATGAAGCTGAAGACTTTGCATCCTTAGCGCAAGAGCTTGTAAAGGCAATGGAACGTAGAAAATGGTGGCAAATATGATCAATTTTTGCAGCAAATCCATTTCCTGACCATATTTATTCCAAGCATAAGAAACTCCTATACCGCGTATCAGAAATGATACACGCTACATTTTTCTCACATTGCAACCATTTGTGGCCGAGATATTACGAAGCTTGTTTCCAGTATATATGTACTATACAAAGTTAACCCAAAGATTGCGAAGTTTGTATCATGTATATTATGTTTTCTGTGGTGGTTGCTACCGCACTGCTACTAACTTGGCGTGTAGACTTGTAAAAGGTTTACCACGAAAAAGAGGTACCACGTAAAAGTAACCCTTATGGATGTAGAAGATTGATAAAAAAACACTGTACGCGAAAAGTTGTATATTTGCAGTTGTATTTGGTTTTAAGTTTGATAATACGATTGTGCTTGTAGAAAATGTGGCCTAACGTGGTCGGTTTTCTGACCTTGTTTGTTCTTAAAGGTGGCGAAATGATACATGCAACGTCTCACATTGCTCACGAGTAGAGGAGATGCTAGGTAATTAAGGTAGAAGAACCAAACCTTAAATTGGTCGACGTGTTTGATATGATGTATGGGCATTGTATTAAGAACAAAACCATGCGGCAGATGTGTTAGAGCGGACAGCATCTACCATAACGAGCCAGTTATTATTCTATGAGCATCAGAAATCAAATGTTACTTCGATTAACTTATAAAAAAAATAACCTTCATATTTCGTTTCATCTTTAGTTTTAGTTTTTTACTCAAGTTTCAGCTTATTTTGTCAAACATGTCCTTAGTAAGATAGAGTCAATTTCAGTATCATTAACATAAATTAAACAAATGTTAGTTTATCACAAAAGAAAAATAAAAGTAAATAAATAAAAAATACTCCTTCCATCTTAATATTTTTTTCTACTTTTCTTTAATAATATTTCAAATTAATTGTCCACTACTAAAAATAGATAAGAAAATTTGATGTAGATCATACTACCCTTACTTTATTATTACTCCTTACAAACTTTAGAAAAACAATAATTAATTAATTAAGAGTAAATCTGTCATTCTATAAAATGTAAGAGAGATAAAACATTAATAATTAATAATTAATTTTTCAAAGTGTGTATTTTTTGTCGAGATAAATTATTTTTAAACGAAGAAAGTAGGTTAATAAGTATTAGAAAACGAAGCCACCACCATTCATCAGCTGCCGGCTAGTCAAGTGTCAAATACCTTTATAAATTCATTTATGTATTTATAGTTAAAAATGGTTGTTAGTAAAACAAAATACTAAATCAAATGGATTAAAATACTAAGTCAAAGCTACAGTATTATTTATTTCACTTAACAAAAACTCTATATGCTAACGTCCTAGGATAAAACATGAAAGACGTAGTCATGTTGAAAACTTGAACTAGTTTCATCATGAATTTGCCCTAACAAGGCTAGACTTTTTGCCATGTTATAAGTTAGAAGATCATATTCATCATTAATTATCGAAAAGTTACGAGTTTGAATTGTACTCTTACTAGTGTCTGTCGTCAATGTTTAGTCGAAAACTTGTCACATGTCAAGTAACGTTGAACATGGCTTCGAAATAGTAAGACCTGCAAACTCTTATATATGCTTGTCAAACAACATGTAATTGTAGACTAGCTCTGAAAATGGCATATCGGCATGGGCTCATTCAGTGGCGGACTCTGGACCAAAAGTCTTTAGGTTCACTTTATAAAAAGTACTAAAAATCGTAACCCAAAAATTAAGGACCAGATTCATTTAGAGAAATCGGTATATTTGACATAACTTTACACCACGCAAGAAATATCCATGGGTTCCTGTGCACCCCGAAACCCCCTCGGCCCTCCCCTGGGTTCATTAACTACTATACTTGAGCTAAGACAGAAACACCACGTGTAAACCATTTTGGCATTATTTTGTATTCTAGCTTATTGCATGTTTGTTTATACTTTTATAGAGTTTTAAAGGCTCCAAATCAAAGAGTCCAAAAGTAGGTTAAGAAAAGTTAGGTCAGAAGATACAAAATGTGGAGTTGTTTCTTTGCGTATGTATTTTATTTATGTAAAGTGTATCAATCAAGGTCATGGTCACATAAGCATCTATATATAGTAAAGCAAAAAAGCCAATAAAACAATACGTGCTAGTAAAGATTTGTTGATCAATAAGACATCGATGAGATTCTCACTTAAATAAGGCTACACATCTTCAACGAATTTCATATTAAAATTAAAGTACATCAACCACCTGGTTAAAGATAAACGGGTAATCGGATTAGGTTTTTTATGTTCAAGTTATTCATGTAAAATGAGTTTTTGACTCAAATATACATGACGTAATCAAAATACCAGAATGTCATATGTTTATACGTGAGACCTTCTTTGAAACCATCAAGATTTCAACCTCTATCCATCTTATTACACAATGTTCTCGAGTTTTAATTTAAGAGGAAAAGCAAGAAATGAAAGAAAATTAACAAAATTTTGTGTTCTCAAGTTTTCTAAAGTGAAAAAAGAAAAAGAAAAAATGATTTGGAAGGGAAATTTTAGAAAAATACTCCCTCCGTCCCAATTTAGATGTCATGGGCCCACAAAACACACATATTAAGAAATCTTTGTTTGTATGTTGTAAAATGACAATAATATCCTCAAGTTATTATTTCAAATCTTTGATTGTGTTTTGTCTTTTATGGGCAAAACTAGAAATTGCTTAAAAATGACAACTAATTTGGGACAACAAAAAGTGAAAAAATGGACAACTAAAATGGGACGGAGGGAGTATTTCCTACCAAATATGGAATGACTTAGAAGGAAAAGTAATTAAAAATTGCATTTTCTTGTTTAATGACCCGTCTATCCCTATAAACTATAATATTCTCATATATATATCACTTATGAATGATATAAATGTAAGATCGTCAATTTCTTTTCTTTTCCTTCTAACATCTCGAGAACACTAACAAATTAATGTGTTTCGTTTTCTAGCTCTTTCTTTTCATTTTCTTTCTTTTGCTTCTATTTGAAACTCGAGAACGGAACATACGAGTGGTTCGCATCTACCAAATTGAGGCCATTAATAAGAGAGACGTCACAATTATGACATGATATTGAAGTTAACTTTCTATCTTATGGAACCTTTGAAACTTCAATGGTCTAATAGAGCCACCAGTCATTCAAAGTTAGTTAGGAGGATTAGGTGGTAAGATAGATACTTGTAGAATTCCATCTTATTTTATACTTTTGATCAAATATTGTAATACTAAACCGAAAAAGTGATTAAATTATTGCATGAAAATGATTGAGAGGCATGTACGATTAATGTTGTGCCTAAATAATGTTGTGTCTAAATGCATGTGGCAATGATTAATTGGTTTGTGAAAAAGTGAGTTTTTTTCCGTCACAAACATGATATTAAATAGCTTTAGGCATACAATTAGATATGCTGTAACTTGTAAGCATACTTATTTAAACAACATAAATTAGCTACTATGTTTAACTTCTCTCATCCGATGATGACGTTGTTGTTGTTGTAGGGGACTAGATGTGGTGGTGATTAAACTCATCATCGCCATTTTAGCTTTACATCAACATTCACTTCTTTTACTAAACATAAAACATTTGTAATGGTTAACCTTAACTCACCACATAAACATACCCTACAATTCTGTCTCACATAGAAAATAACATAAGCTTTTTTCGCTCAATGTTATGTTCACATCATCTACAAAATCTTTCAACCACGCAAAAAAACATATTGCGTGACCGTAGTCCTGACTACCGCCTATCAAACTATTTATCCCTTTTAAACATAAAAAAGAGAGTATGAAAGTGACTTTTACATATTTAAAACATTAAAATCTCTAAATGCCTTAAATATTGACCTTATACTTAAGCTTAGGTCTTAATAGCTTAAAAATTCCATCACATGTTAGGGCATGTTTATAAAACGAGCAGGGTTGTAGCTAGAGCGGGGGTTGGAGCTTATATTATAAGAGTTTTGATTGGGAGGCCTAAATTATGTGCCTAAATTCATGCCTAAGCTTACGTGTCATCATCCTGATGGCTGCAATCAGAGGCCCCGCTTTTTCACAAATCATCAGGATGATGCCACATATGTTTAGGCATGAATTTAGGCACATAATTAGGTCTCTCAATCCTTTTCCATATTAGAAAATGAAAATGAAAGTTTGAGCTTATTTTTCATAAAGCCGTTTAACGAATTAGTTAAAGCTGTATTTTATTATTGTAAAATCACCTAAAAACACTGTTAAATTTACATATATTTCAAACTTTTACGTGTTAAACCATTATATTTTTAAGCGTATTTAATTAACTTGACTATGTATAAGCCCTTATAATCTCTCATAAGCCCATTTTAACTTACTTGAGCTTATGGCTTATATAAACCTTCATAACTCTGTGTGACAAACAAAACTTATTTATAAGCTAACTTATTTTAAAAGCTTAAACCTTTATAAACTTTTTAAAAGCCCGTAGCCAAACACAACCTTAACAATAGATTTCTAAACCTTTATTATTATTATTATTATTATTATTATTATTATTATTATTATTATTATTATTATTATTATTATTTTTTTTTTTTTTTTTTTTTTTTTTTTTTTTTTTTTTTTTTTTTTTTTTTTTTAGAATTAACTTTTGTATTCAGAAAGAGGTGGAAGTACAACTTGTGTCTAGACTCCCACTCAACTTCGGGTATGGTTGATTTTTTGCCTGGTCGGGCGGTTATAGAAGCCGCACAGCGTAAACGTGTCAAATATGAGGCTAAATGCGCAGATATCGGATATGAGTTCCTCCCCTTTTCATTTTCTTCTTTTGGAGAACTTGAGAAAGATGCAGTAACCTTATTAAAGCGTATTCGACGACTCTCTATGACTCAAGATATTGGAGCACGGGCTGCTCCACATATTTTTAGTAGAATTAGCTTTGCTATAGCCAGAGGTGTGGGGGCCCAGTTAGTCTCTCGGCTCCCCACTAATTTCTTGTAAATCTTATAAGTTTCTAATAAAGTGATGTTATAATAATAATAATTATAATAATAATAATAATAATAATAATAATAATTAAAAAAAAAAAAAAAAAAGAAAATCTTTGTCACATATGAAAACAAAACATAACCCATAGGGGGATCTAGTTGCACTTTCACCCCAAGAACAAGGACCACCATCTATACATAGTATCACATCAAGATCTACTACTTGCAAACAACTTGCACTTTAACCCCATTGGTCCTTTTCTGCCCCCCACTTATATAAATATCCCACCCATCTTCAGGGTTTTAATACCATCCACCTTCTCCTCACAATGGCTGGATTGGTGTTATCAGGTCTCAACCTTAAACCTCTCAACACCAAATCCTTAGCCTCCTCCATACCCACAAAAAATTCCTTAAAAAACCAACCAAGAAACACCTTTTTAAACCTTAAACCCCCCAAAAAAACCATCTTTTCCAAATGGGTATTAAATGTTAGTGCTCCTTTTAAAGTCCCTTCATTAGATGAGCAAGAAAGTTTCAATCTTGATGTATTTGATGCAGGGGCTAAGCCAGGGTTTAAGCTGAGTGATGTTAGAGGTGCTATACCTAAGCATTGTTGGGTTAAGGATCCTTTGAGGTCTATGAGCTATGTTGTGAGAGATGTTGCTATTGTTGTTGGGTTGGCTGCTTTTGCAGGGTTTGTGAATAGTTGGTTTGTTTGGCCTCTTTATTGGGCTGCTCAAGGGACTATGTTTTGGGCACTTTTTGTTCTTGGTCATGATTGGTGAGTAGCTTTTTTTGTATGTAAATGGGGTGTTTGGCTAAGCTTGTTTGTGGGCTCACGAGCTTATTTGATTTCGGCTTATATATTGTCTGCTCGAACTTTTTCAGCTTATTTTGAGACCTATATAAATATAAGTTTATTTGGTCATGAATGGTGAGTTTTTTTAGGTAAAGTGGTGTTTGTTGTGGGCTTTCGAGCTTATTTAATATCGGATTATATTTCATAAGCTCGAACTTTTCGGCTTATTTTGAGAGCTATATAAGTTTATTATGATAT
This sequence comes from Artemisia annua, assembly GCA_014162995.1. Taxonomy (NCBI): domain Eukaryota; kingdom Viridiplantae; phylum Streptophyta; class Magnoliopsida; order Asterales; family Asteraceae; genus Artemisia; species Artemisia annua. The sequence continues at coordinate 27,280 of LBNU01026527.1, read as the reverse complement.
AGTGCCTGGTCATGGTTGGTGAGTTTTTTTAGGTAAAGGGGTGTTTGTTTAAGCTTATTGGTGGACTCACGAGCTTATTTGATTTCGGATTATATTTCGTAAGCCCAAAATTTTCGGCTTATTTTGAGACTTGTATAAGTTTATTATGATATAATAAGGTTATATATAAGACTTAAGTATCAAAATAAGCTGGAAAATTTGGGCTTATGAAATGTAATCCAAAATCAAATAAGCTTAAACAAACACACCCAAAGTTTTGAATTTTTGGTATTGGTTTTGACTTTATGAAGGTCAAAGTGGCTATTTTTAGGGTTTATGTAAATGCATACAGGAAACAAGTAATGGTGTGATAAGGAGATTGAAAAATATCAAATATTTGACTAAAAAGGTCAAAAGGTGTCTGCTTGAAACTTGGGTAGTTTTTCTTTGCTTGGTCATGATGCAATGGCATTAATTTTGAGTTTTTGTTATTAGTTTTGACTTTTTATTGGTCAAAGTAGATATTTTCAGAGCACAAATTGGATATAACTTTATGTAGATGTAAAGGAAACAAGATATGTTATGACATAAGGTAAACAGAACTAGCGGTAACTAGTATCGAGTGTTTTAGGTAGAAAAGGCAGCCAATCAATCATGTGACCACCAAAGTCAAAATGGGTATGCTTGAGTTTAGTGTGGTCATATATTGGGTTTAAAGTTGGTGGAAAATTTATCTAGATGTTCAGAAAACAAGAAATGCGATGAAGCCATGTTTTAATAAACTACTGCCCACTAGTGTTAATTATTTATAATCTTAGACTAAAAAGATTGAATCATTTGACTACAAAATTCAAAAGAGGTATGCTTGAATTTTCAGATTTTTAATCGTGTTGATTTGATTTACAGTGGTCATGGGAGTTTCTCAAACAATCCAAAGCTGAATAGCGTGGTTGGGCATCTTCTGCATTCTTCTATACTTGTGCCTTATCATGGATGGTATGCTTTTAACCAACTCCACTTTCAGTGTCGTTATTTTACGGTATGCTATTTTGGTTGTTTGCTGCATGTGTGGACCTATGTGAATGTCAGCTATGCACATTCATACTTTGATTAAAAAAAACCTGTACTAAAAAGAAATAGAATTCTGTTATTATCGTGCATCCCCTGAACTACATAATGGTGGATATCTAAAATGTTGGCACTTGCGTATCATATCAGATTCTTCTAAAATCATCATATTATTTCCACGAGTTAGGAATTGAGTTCTTCTCGAAAAAAAGAAAGATATTTTATGAGTAGACAAAAAAAAGTAAGAACTCTAGAGATAAGAGATGGGAATCAATAAGAATATACTCCGATTAATCAGAGTCAAGCTTTTGCTATCTCGTTAGGTATTTACAACTTTACTAAAGCTAAAAGCCGACATTATTTCATTTGTGTATGATGTTTTCATTAGCAAATCTTGGATAACAGAATTTATACACAAATATAAGAAAGAGTCATACCTGAGTACAAAATTGGTCGATATGGTGAACTTTGTATCATTTGCATGATGAATCAAATTAATCTAAACAATCATCATATATGTAATATGTTAGATGTGATGTTAAGTAAAAGGTTTTTCATGGATATAATGTTAAAATGGAGCTCTTTAACTTACTATGAATGAATGCTACAGGAGAATCAGCCACAGAACGCATCATCAAAACCACGGACATGTTGAAAACGATGAATCATGGCACCCGGTATGTTTCTTCTGGTTAAGTATAGCATTTTCTGATTGATGTTATTTTGCTTGAAAACTTTTTGATCACTTATAATAATATACAATTTTCTTCTCCTATAGTTATCTGAGAAAACATTCAAGAGTTTGGATTGGATAACACGAACACTTCGTTTCACCCTCCCTTTTCCAATGCTCGCCTATCCCTTTTACTTAGTAAGTTCGCTTCTTTATCATTTTTTGTCAGCAAGATGATTGTGATACAATTTTCTTAATGACTTTTGTGTTTTGGCTTTTACAGTGGAATAGATCACCCGGAAAGACTGGTTCACACTTTGATCCTAACAGTGATTTGTTTAATGCGGTTGAGAAAAAAGATGTGCTAACGTCAACTATTTGTTGGACAACAATGGCGGCTTTGCTTGTTGGTTTGAACTTCGTTGTTGGTCCAATGCAAATGCTAAAACTTTATGGCATTCCATACTGGGTACTTGCACATAACCCTTATCTTTATTTTCTTAAGATCCTTCTTAATAACGTGAGCTTCTAATTTTGGAATTCGGTTTGGTTTCAGATAAACGTTATTTGGTTGGATTTTGTTACTTACATGCATCACCATGGCCATGAAGATAAACTTCCTTGGTATCGTGGCAAGGTATCAACTCGTTTATTTATGTCTACAACTAGTACAGTAGTTCACATATTTCATAGCGCTTAAATAACTTCCCAACTGTGGTTCTGTTTACATGGTTAACCGGGACCCAAAACATTGATGGGACCATGAAACGGATATCTGAAATGGAGAAAATAGGCTAAAAGAATGAAGACACTCATGAAATCTTAATCAAAATACTTTTGTTTTTGCAGGAATGGAGTTATCTAAGGGGAGGATTGACCACCATTGATCGTGATTACGGTTGGATAAATAATATCCATCATGACATTGGAACTCATGTCATTCATCATTTATTTCCTCAGATCCCGCATTATCACCTAATCGAGGCGGTGAGTATTCCTTCATGCATCGTAGAGTTTTCATGTTTCTTATACCATGCGTTTTCATGTAATAGTTTACCTTCAGGAGAATAGTCTCTAATTTACAGTTTCGTCCTTGATGCACACGTAGAGAATAAAACTGATGCACATAATATGTGTAAATTTGTAAAAAGCTGAACCATTGTCAATCACATTCACTTAAAATCAATGTCATAGGGAAAGATCTGTAGCACACGGGATTTACATGGTTTACAAGCTGGCTTACATCAATGACCGTTTCTAGTATTTTATTATGTGGTTTTTGCATCTTTCCTAAGTATAATGGTTGAAGAAACTCATCCTTCATAAAGGAAAAGGTTATAAAGACCGATTTGCATATGAAAAATTCCCCTAAAGTCGAACCTTGTTATGACCGCTTACCAACAATAGTGTTTTCAAATAGATTAAGATCTTTACCATTATCCTTAATCTCTTATGTGTATCTTTCGTATAGAAGTTCGGTACAAAATTTAAGTTGTACTCCATGAAAAAAGCAACCACTCTTTGACTATTTAAGTCAAACCTATTATTTTCAGTCTTTAGAAATTGACAGGAGGTCTGTTATATTCAACTAAAGAGTTTTCCTATCATGCTTTCATCACGGCAATTATATAATTGATCTAAACTTGAAAATTAGAATGAATCATTAGCAATCTTGATGATGAAAACTAGTAGTAACTTTTAGTACTGAAATTGGGATCTTCTATTTGTTATCTGCTTCAGCTATGTCCTCTAGCGTTCTAGCCTGTACGGTATAGGACTTTAGGTACATTTTGGTATACTCGAGGAAGATGTTATACTTTTGACCTTTTCAGTCAAATATTTTCTTCTAAAATTTACATAACGTGATACTGGTATGCATTAATTTTCACATCATTCAAAATCATATTGATATGTTCTTGCATTTGTACTCATAATGACTTATGCTCTCTTGCAGACGGAGGCTGCAAAGCCCGTGCTCGGGAAATACTATCGAGAACCAAAAAAGTCATGGCCGCTACCTTTCCACCTAATAGGCGAACTAATCACAAGCTTGAAAAAAGACCATTATGTTAGCGACACTGGAGACGTCTTATACTACCAAACTGACCCAAAACTTAGCGGGAAAAAGTAGGCGAAAGATTATTGATTTATACATCGATTTTTGCTTGGATGACAACACATGCTGTGTCACAAGCAACATTCTTTCAAAAAAGGAAGTGTTCGATAAATGATCAAGTCTTTGATACATGTCAATAGAGTTTACTGATACAAGTTTATTCGATTAGTTAATTTTTGTTTATTGTTACCATTATTTTCTTCATGTAACCTTACATTGATTTAGATGGAAGATATAAATGAAATTGACCTTGTTTAGCTTGTTACCATTTTTTCTAATATCATATTATGCATCATATTTAAGCCTTTTGATAACTTGACAAGGATTGCCACCTTGTCAAATTCAATGGACAAGATGAAAACAATCGTAGTGTTAGATTATGACATCTTATCATTTTTATCCGGAATGGGATCCCCTCAAGTTGAGATTACAACTTGACTCAAGTTGGATGATTGTGAGCCATTGGATTTGATCCAATGGTTCAAATTAAAATAAGTTCTTTTGATTTGAACCATTGGATCAAATCTAATGGCTCATAATGCCCCAACTTGAGTCAAGTTGTACCTCTCAACTTGAGAGGATTCCATCCCTTTTTATCCTTATAATAAGTACATGGACTAATTATGTTATTTCTTATATCTGTTTTGTAGCTTTGTCAAGAGTTGTGCTAAAGTTGTCAAAGATAAAAGTGCAAGGACTGATGTTGATCAAGGCTAAGGCTTGAGTCTATATAAAGAGAATACGGGCACTGTTCATCATTATCAAACCCTAGAAAATTTATCATACTCTCTTTGATAATCACTAATCACTGAGTTCTTGTATTTTTCTTGTTTCACTATTCTGGTGAACAAGATTGTTTGTTGTTATTGATCAATAAAAGAAGTGTTATTGTTAGTATTATTCCTGGTTATACTTTCCTACACATTTCCTACACATAGCAAACACAAATATAATGTCAAATTCACTCGTTTTTGTCTCAGTTATGGTAATGGTAAAGATGTTTTTAATCAATGAATCATGGTCTCTTTTGATAACCTTTTGCATTTACTCCCTCCCCATCTAACTTCTTAATGCCTCATTTCCCCTTCCTCATCTACCTCTTCAACTACTTTTTGCATTTACTTTGTTATCTACCAAACTTAATTATCTTTATACCTTTATATTTTACTATCTTATGTAACCATACCTGACACAAGTATAACAAGTTTCTGCTGCTTTGGTGGTAATGGTGTTAATGGAGGGCAAAGATTTATTTGTGGACTCTCATTACCACCATAGCAGCATAATCTTGTTATACTTATGTCATGTATGTTTACATAAGATAGTAAATATAAAGGTATAAAGATAATTAAGTTTGGTAGATAACAAAGTAAATGCAAAAAGTAGTTGAAGAGGTAGATGGGGAGGGGGTAATGAGGCATTAAGAAGGTAGATGAGGAGGGAGTAAATGCAAAAGGTTATCAAAAGAGACCGTGATTCATTGATCAAAAACATGTTTACCATTACTAAGACAGAAACGAGTGAATTTGACATTATATTTGTGTTTACTATGATTGTTTTCATCTTGTCCATTGAATTTGACAAGGTGGCAATCCTTGTCAAGTTATCAAAATGTTTAAATATGATAAGCCACTTGAACGAAAGAATATAATATGATAATTAGAAATCATAGAAACCAAGCTAAACAAGATCAATTTCATTTATATCTACCATCTAAATCAATGTAATGTTACATAAAGAAAATAATTGTAACAATAAATAAAAATTAACTAAAGGAATAAACTTGTATCAGTAAACTCTATTGACATATATCAAAGACTTGATCATTTATCGAACACCCCCTTCTTTGAAAGAATGTTGCTTGTGACGGGTCAATGAGTTATGTTGTGAGAGATGTTGCTATTGTTATTGGGTTGGTTGCTCAAGNCCTATATTGTTTACGATCATGTTTTCTATTAAACTAATCTCATGCTTCAAGTAGGGTGGACATATATCACTAGGTTCATATAGTCAAGTTCCCTAGCCTATCTCCCCCGAATCCTGCCGGGAACCAAAGGCACTACCCCTTGCTAGTAAGCTGATGTACGGTAGACGGGTTTGAGTTATTAAGTGCCACTATATGCTAGATTTATCCTTGTATGGTCCGGCCTCTCGGAACTTAGACCATACTCTAATTACTTAAGTTTATCCAACCCGGAAAGTGGTCCTATGGACAATTTGCATACAAGGCGAATGGTCAGTTGTCATCCCAACCATTTCCTCACAACCTAACTACGCAAGGGTCCTATGGTCAATTCTCCTCGCATACCAGGTATAACCGGTTCTTTTAAACTACCGCAACTAAAGGATCTATGATAAACTAAGCATGCACACACTAGAAGCATTATGAAAAGCACGAAAACATAATCAAAACAATATAAGAATCATAACTAGGCTAGCACCAGAGGTGCTTAGCCGATCATATTAAATTCAACATTCAAATAAATGTTTACAAAAGCCATGAATTCAAAATGTGAATTGAAATATGAAAAACTAAAACTTATGGTGTTGTAGGCGTGATCTCTCCCTTGGAATGGCTCCGTATGCTGCTGTAGAATGGCCTCCTAAATGCTCCCAACAATCCCTGAATTTGGTGGTGAGAAAGTTGTATGCCAAAATGCATAAATTAGGGTTGTATTTATAGGCCCGACTTAGCTACGGCGTAGCTACAAAAGTGTGTTAAGCCGTAGCTAGTGTAATCTTGAAAAGATCTTATCCAGAAGCAATAGTTACCGCGTGGTTAGGAAGTACATTACGCCGTAACTTCAATTAGGGTTTCTTCTACGTCGTATCTTCAAGTGTGGTTACGCCGTACCTTGACTCTTAGATCTTGGATTACTTACGGTGTCGTTGCTACACCGTAACTCCATAACCTTGTTACGGCGTAGCCTTCATATCAAGAGATTCTTCAAAGACTTGAGATGGTTACGGCGTAACTCAGGATTTTGGTTACGCCGTAGATCTTGATCCGAGTTGACTTTGGTCTTTATGTTTAAATTCTTAGCTATGGCGTAATAGAGAGTGTATGTTACACCGTAGCTTCTTACAGCATACTATAAATGTGTATCTTTTGCGAGTTCTTTCCAATTTCCACGTCTCTTTAACTCCTATGCTCATTTGTCACCTGGATACAAAATATAACGAAATCAAAGTATATATCCAAATAATAAGTGTAATAAATGAGCATATTAGGAGAAAATTGACACTTAAATATCAGGATTATTTGATGTCATCAAGTATCCACCATTAATGGGGTACTTAGACTTAAACCATAGCTCACTGTTGACCTTTGAGTTTAAGGCATTATGTATAAAAATACATGATAATCATGTTTAGCACATTAGTTTGCCATGAGAATAAGAATGCATGAATAAAGATGCCATGATAATATGATGATATACCTAGCCTAGTACGAATTGTGGAGTCAGACTTAGTCATGGCAAGCATATAATGACATGATTAGTAGCAACTTTATCGCATTAGAATGTGATCAGAATTACAGTATATAAAGATAAATGCATTGATAAGTCATGTTTAGTATTTTATTATGCAAAGAGAATTAAAATTCATGAGTAGAAATGCATAGACAGTTAAATGATAGAAACAGAATCAATATGAAATGTGATATCTAAATCAGTATAACTAAGAATACCATGATTAATACTAGAACTTCATATACAGAATGTCATGATATCAGCTTAAGATGTTAGATAGATTGTTTTAGTTATGACTTGGGATATAATACGATAGCAATAAGGGCATGCAATTATTATGAACCCTAATCAACATGATACTAACTTACATCATATAACATGAATTTATTGAAATCATAGAACGTCTCGAGAAATTTTTTAGATTATGAGGAGTAGATGAGACTAAATACCAGCGATATAAAATGGTATATTAGTAGTATATGTATAGATAGAAATTACGATTCATATCAGTCTCATTGTCCAGATGTCACAAACCACTAACTTCCCCTTAGGTTAGAATACCTTACTAACTTAGATTAGGCCCTCACTAGCACCCTAGGATTAGAAATGCCTTACTAACTTAACTTAGGCCCTTATTAGAGCACACTAGGATTAGAAATGCCTATAGGATTTTCCCAAGTTAAATTTTTGCTTTAATATATCATTATAACCTAACTAACCCTCAGACAAGCTCACGTATCCACCTATGCCAACCACTACTATGTTTACTTGATGTAAACATCCAGGTATGTCAAGTCTAGGTAATAAACATATTTTCACTAAGAAAACTAGTACTATACTACCCTATACTTGCTAGAAAACCCTAAATGCACCTACGTGTTTCCAATTAGCTTTAAAACCCTAACTGCCTATCTGAATTTACATGCAAAGTGCTTAGGACTTAGATATAAGTTAGAATAGATACCTTAGGATATATTAGAACTCTTAGGATATAGTACAACCCCTAGAAACTTAGGTACAAGTCATATAAACACAAAACCTTAATTAGGTCATAACTTCCCGAAACTAGGTCAAAACTAGGTTAAAACTTTACCATAAGCTACCATCACTTAGTATAAGCTACTAATAGTTACTAAACATCATTAGGACCTTAATTAAGATACTAAAACATAGATAAAACCCTAAACACTTATAAAACAAAACTAGATTAAAACTTGACTTAAACACCTAAACTATACTACTTAAGCACCTTAATATAAACAAGCAACCACCCTAGCACCTTAATATGAACAAGCTAGCACCCTAGCACCTCCAAGCACCCAAGCAAGGAGGTGCATCACCTCCTTGTCACCACTTTGGCTCGAACCGCCTTCCATGGCTTCTTCCCACCACAACCGGCCTACTCAGCCCCCTAGCTACCACCATAGCCCGTCCTTGTCACCTTCTAGCCTCACCACATCACCCCATAGCCATGCTTGCTCAGCCCCCCTTGCACGACACCTAGGCAGTCGTTCCATGCCAAACCGCCTTTACGCGACTATAAATACCACCCCCTATCCTCTCATTCTTCCTCACACCTCTCCTCTCCCTCTCTATCTCTTATTTCTGTAATACTAAGTGGTTAGAAGCAATAGGAAGAAAGTAGCTAGGCCTTGGTTTGGTTGTGTTGCATTTTGAAGACGTGCGAGCCAAAAGAAACCTTAGAAACCCTAGATCCTTAGTTTAGCCCTCCCCGACCTAGTTAACCATTAATTTACGTCCAATTAGTCTTAGAATAGGTTTAGATACTTAGTACATGCTTTAGATAGTTAGTAGATTGCCATGCATGCATGTTTACTCTCGTTACCCTAGTTTTAGGTCGAATTGCATGTTTATGTGTTATATAGCTTTCCTACTTGATATAATTTGCATTATGTGACTTATTTGAACTTATATGAGTTAGACATAAGCTTAGAAACTAGATTGCCATGCTAGAATTAGAATTATATGCATTTAGGACTAGTTTTGCAAAATATTACATGCATAGGGGTATATATTGTAAATTCCTGAAACTATAAAGTCTAGGGACTGTTTTTGACATTTCCTAGAAGATATTAGTGTAAGGACTAAATTTGCAATATATTAAACCTTAAAATAAACTAATAAAACAAATATAAAACTAAAAGGACTAAAACTGCAAATAGTATAAATATAAGGGTAAATAGGGTAAATAATAGAAGTTAATATAATCTAGGAACTATATGTGTTATTTCTTTAAAATATGATAGTTTAGGGACTAAATATGCAATAGTTAGAAAGTTATATGCCTATTTGTTATAAGTTTATAAGTTTAGGGTAGAAAACGTAAATATATATATATAAAGGGTAAAAATGGACTATTTTCATAAAATATAAAAACCTATTTAAGTTAGAAGCATAACACAATACTAGGGAGCTTCATGCGAGGAGTACTATGTGGATATTTCGTTTTGACGAGTTTGTTGGGTTTACGAATTAAAGTGCCCTGACTCCTCGAACGATTATTGCATATACTTCTGAGATATGATGGCCTGAACGGTGTTATGTTATAACTAAACCCTAATAACAACATAACTCATTAATAGGGAACTTTGTGTGAGGAGTATTAACTTCTGAATTATGATGGCCCGAACGGTATTATGCTGATCACATAATACAATAGTAGGGAGCTTCATGTGAGGAGTCATATACTTCTGAATTACAATGGCCCGAACAGTGTTATGTTATATATAAAAACCTAAATAGTAATTAGTTAAGAAAACCTAGACTAAGACTTGACATACGCACACCCACACTACCCCAGGATACGTGAGTAAGTTGTCTAAACCCCTACTTAAACTAGCTAGAGACTCAGGTGAGTTTTCATAGCCTCACACCCTTTTTAAATGCTTTTTAAATGTTTTACAAACCCTGTGAGGGGGATACATGCTTTAAAACCAAATACAAGTCTTTGCTTTGGATATTGCACGAGTAAACTAACAGCCATCATTACATAACCCAAAATTCATGAATCTAATCGTTTGGAAGGTTTTATCCAAACGAACGCGAATATAGTTGATAGATCTATTGGAGTTTGACAACTCCCGTTGGTATTAACACCCCACTAGGTGGTACCAATAAGTACTATATTTGAACCCACTGAAGGCTTAACTTTGGCAAGTTATCCTTCCCATCCCCTCATGGTTTGGTCTGCAGACCCCATGACCCGGATCGTTAACGTGTGGTTCATGAGCTTAGTGCAATATACCTTATTTCTAACACTAACCCTTTTCCACACATAGAGTTTAAGCTGAACTCTGTGGAACTTGTATTTACTCTTTACTTTTTAAACCTATGACTCTCACTCAACATACGTGTTGACTTTTAAGCATGTTATCTTAGGTAATTAGGCACTATAGGAACCCTGGCACGGAGAACCACTGGACATGAGGACGTCCAGAATAGTTATCATTCATCAATTTTGTGTCATAAAACGTATCTTAGGGACCTCTCTTTTGGTAAAAGTATATCTTTTGCTGTAAAAACTCTGATGAATAAATGAATGATAACAACCTTTTTCAAAAACGTCTCTTTTCGAGTCGTTTTCTATTATCTTGTCTTTGTTTCCATGAGTAATGCCCCAAACACTTTATCCGCTGCGATCAGTGAAAAATGGGGGTGTTACACCAGATTTCAGGAAAGTATCGATGGAATAGAATAGCAAGATCAACTAAGATTTCAGTTAAGTATAGTAGCATATCAGTAAGTAGAATAGCAAGATCGATTCATATTTAAATAAAGTTCAGTAGAGTATTAGTAAATCAGAATGGCAAGGCACTAGGAAATTCAAAATGGTCCTTACAAAATATATGTCATGTGATCATATAGATAGAAATTACATTTAGTAGAAAAAACAGAAAATTAGAAAAGAATTATGATACCATGATAGTGATTAACGACATGAACGGAATCATGTCAAGATAACAAGTATAAAAAAAACTCGGGTAATCCAAGTAGATCAAGTATGCATGATAAGTGAGAATAGAGCAAGTGATAGTAAGAAATGAATAAAAGGTTACTAAACCTACCAAAATAGGACACAGCTTAGAAGTGCCTTTATGATTAAAAGAATAGTATCAGGCATAACAGCTAGGGAATCGGAGATAAAAAAAAACCATAAAAGAAATCCTAAGTGGGGGAGACCAAGCCAATTAGAAAAGAACTTTAGAAAGTATCGTGACCCTAAGAGTAGTTCGTGAGGACACGAACGGTTTAAGTAAGGGAGAGTTGTAACACCCCAAAATGTAAAGTTTGGCAATAGATGATTAAATAGTATTTATGGGATATTAGAATGTTAGTTCAGTTAGTATTTAACGAAATAAGAACCATAACCTTCCATGTAACGGATTTAACTGAAAGGATTAACCGTGCAAAAGTAGATTTAAGATATAAAATTACAGATTTACCCTTGGGGCTTTATAACCCTAAAACTCGCCTCATGGTTACACGGGTATATCTATGTATTTATCAAAACTTTATGGAGGGAAAATTTAGAGTTTCCATACCTTGAAGAAATCATCACAACTGGGTTTTCGAGCAATTAGTCTAAATAAAGAAAAGATTCACGTATCTATAACTAGTTCCCATGAAGGTAAGTATTGAATTTTAGTTTTAGTTTGATGTTAATCGATGAAATTTTGGTGGTTTTGATCGATAAGTGTGTTAACAATGATTTTAACTATAGATATGATGTTATGCACATAATTGATGATGATAGACAAAGTTAGCATGTTTAAGGACTTAGGAATGATTATGTTACAGAATTAGTAGAGATTATGTTATGAAAATTTAGTAAAAATCATGATGATGATGATGATGATGATGATTATGCATAGTTTATAGTTTAATGAAGTGTTGGCATAAAGCCTTAAATGAGAGCAAGTTAGTGGAATTAGATAAAATTCATGTGCTAAAAGATGTAAAGCATATTTTAATGATAACAGAATGGTATTTAGGTGTTAAAGTGGCCATGGGAGTCAGGTGGTATCGCCTAACCAAATAAGGTGAGTAATGGATTAGTAGTTTTAGTTACATTAATATGAATGTGTTATGATTAGCGAATCATTTAGAAAGCATTTGAGTATGAGCACATGTAGTAGAACGATATATGTTATTATGTAGTAGCAAAAGTTCATGTATAGTCGCATAGTTGCGGAATGGTATAGTTCAGAATTTAGCAAAGTGCAGGTTGGCTTCAGCAGCCCTATATGGCGTGTAGACAGTTGTCTGTATGGCGTATAGAGCCTATATGATGTATAGACAAATGTCTATATGGCGTGTGGTATTCTTCCCGGAAACAAACAAGTTTAAGGTCAGAGTGAACGTAGGTAGAACAAGCATAAGAATTAAAATGATAGAGATTTTCAGTTTACTTCCAGTAAAGCCCAGCTTCAGTTCAATTTTAGAATTGTTCAATTATCAGAAAATATCAGTCAATTTAGTTTAGTAGAGCTCTGTGATCAATTCAACCTAAGTATGGCCCAGTTATTAGTCAGATATGTAAAGTGTTATATGCACTGTTGGACCCTTTTTTTAATGTCTTGGACGCCAAAGGGAACAAGATGGGCCAAAAGAATTATAGCCTGCAAGTTACTGTTTTGGGCCAACCAACCCATTAGGCAGGAAACGGTTATTTAGTCAGTTAATTAGGATAACATTTAAGTTTAGGGTTGCAACATTTTATATGAATCGTTATGTCTCTTGAAGACAACGTTTCATCTCTTATATATATTTTAGAATTCTTTAAACAAATGTAACCCTTTCATTATCAATATCAGTTTTATTATGGGTTCACCCATCTTCTTTGTTTCTTATTTATTGATTCTGTATGATGTATATACATGATGTTGTTATGTCCAATCGATCCTGGAAACTCCCCTAAGAACCTGTGAAACAGTGGTATCAGAGCGAAGGGAACAAACAACACAACCATTCATGTTTAATCATCACTCAAGAAACAAACCTACCATGGATGCCAAAGGAAGAGATAACTGCCCAAAAGTCAGATGGTGGATTTAACCAGAAAAATAGGATCAACATGGACATAATGAAGATCACAGCAGTAAAGGTGGAAGTAACCGAAGGAAATTGATCTACCTGGATATAAGGATGATCACAAACGAAGATTTTGGCATCTCATTGATCTACCTGGATATAAGGATGATCACAAACGAAGATTTTGGCATCTCGACATTAGGGGGGAACTGTTGGACCCTTTTTTAATGTCTTAGACGCCAAAGGGAACAAGATGGGTCAAAAGAATTATAGCCTGCAAGTTACTGTTTTGGGCCAACCAACCCATTAGGCAGGAAATGGTTATTTAGTCAGTTAATTAGGATATAACGTTTAAGTTTAGGGTTGCAAGGTTTTATATGAATCGTTATGCCTCTTGAAGACAACGTTTCATCTCTTATATATAGTTTAGGAATTTTGTAAACAAATGTAACCCTTTCATTATCAATATCAGTTTTATTATGGGTTCACCCATCTTCTTTGTTTCCTATTTATTGATTCTGTATGATTTATATACATGATGTTGTTATGTTCAATCGATCCTGGAAACTCCCCTAAGAACCTGTGAAACATGCACTCATTTAGTCTTGTGTGGAACCAGTGCTATATGCACTTAGTCAGTCCTGTGTGGAACTAATGTTATATGCACTCAGTTAGTTCTATGGGGAACCAGTGTTTTACGCGCTCGATCAATCTTGTTCGGACCATGCATATGCATTCAATCCTGTGTAGAATCGTACTTTATGCACTCATGATCCTTTATGGATATTGTGCTTTTATGAACTCATGTGATGTATGAAATAAGAACCCAGATTGTATCCGTGCAAGAGGGTATTGCATTTTATGTGGACACCGTGCTTTATGCACTCATGTCATGTTTGAAATAAGAACCAGTGTTGCATCCGTGCAATAGGGAATTACATCCCATGTGGAGACCATGATGTATGCACTCATTCAGTACCAGTTTCATATATATCTTTAGTATTAGTTATAGAATCATTGAAAGTATCAGTATCAGATTCCGTTTCAGTAACAGATACAATATCAATATCAGTATGGGGATTCAGTTCGGTATTAGTACAATGATTAGCTCAACAAGAATACATTCTTAGTTTAGCTTCAGCTTCAGTTTAGTAAAAGATATTCAGTAAAGGGATCAATGTTAATACGATTACGTAGTGTTAATGGTTATAGCATGTTTCGGCCTATGTATAAGATTCAATGCCTTTTACTCACTAAGTCATGTTGACATACCATTGCTAGTTTCCCTTTTTATGTAGGTAAAGGAAATGGGCATTTAGGGGCTTGTCGATAGAAGAAGATGGCTTATGGGGAGGGTAATGCTCATATGCATAGGTGACGAGCATCTCATCCACACTCCTTTGTTACTCAGCTTGTTAACGCTTCAAATTATTGTAGTCAAGCTTTAGTGTCAATTTGTATGTCTTAGAATAAGGTTGTGTGGGGTTAAATCTAAGGTGTTTGGTTAACACCCGCATTCTAAGTATTTAACGCTTCCGCGGATTGTTTTTATGAAACTTTAAATCACAAATGATACTCAATACATATGAAGTATGATTCCATATTTTTATGAATTTATGCCAAGTAGAGAGTGTGTTTTCAGAAAATGTTGTTAGTGCATCAAATGCCCTATACGCCGTATAGCATCCATTACATAAAAAAATAATAAGCGTTTCATTTTTTAACTTGAATTTGTGTGATACTGAATAATAAGTTTGAAATTAGACTGTGATACTTATCAATAAGTGGGTCGTTAGAATTTGCATTTGACATTTTGAATTTTTAGATGGATTTGGTGTTTGATGACTAGGTTATAATCAAGTCGTTTTGTGTTTTGTTCGATCATTAGAATTTGTCAGTTTAGAAAATTGCATCGTGGTAGAGCATTTTGTTGCTTTATATTAAACCCGGTCCGATTTATTACAAATTGCGCTAAAGATACGACACTATTGCCGTCCAAAAAAATTTTAACCTCTATTTTTCTCGATGCCCCATGATCATATTTCATGGCTCCGCCACTGGTTAGGTTTATTATCGACCAAGCATAAAAATCATTTTACTGTTTAGAAAATAATACTAACAATTAAATTGCGATATCTGGTTATATGTCTTCGTCTAAATTATGAAAAAGACTCGACATGCACTCATTCTTGTCGTCACAATTTCTATGATAACGTTAAACTATGTTTTGTCTTTATTAGAGAGCATTCTGTTGAAGTCTTTGAACATGAAAGAAACAGAGTTGCAATAATACTAGAGATAATGGGCATCAAACCCACTATCTCTATGGCTTTATGTTAGTGTCAAATCATTATTCAGCGCATCATTAAATCGATCATAGAACGGTATAATGATGATCATCAAATTCAAACCAAACACATAAAAATACTATTACATTTTATAAAAGCTTACCTCACAATATGCCTCACAAACAAACAAACAAAAAAAGAAGTGCAAACGGTTCGGTGGTCTATACCACCAAACAACAGCCAAAACCCACCAGAAGCACAATGGTTGCGGTGTAAGGGACGATGGTGCGCGGTTGGTCACCACCACCTGATGATTAGGTGACCATTAGTCTACCATATCATCGTAGTTAAAATACACAATATACGTATTTAGAATTTGAAGTCAAAGCTTTCTACAGAACGATAATTAATGGTAATAAAACACGAGTGTTAGGTTATTCGACACTTTTTACAAGACATGCAATATCTAATATATTGGTTCTTCTGTCATTACTTAAATATAATCTATCCTATATTTGCGAAGACTAACGTGAGTGTTAACAGTTAGCATCAGTTAGCATCAGTTGTTATCAATATTTGTTTTAGAAGAAACGTTCGATAATATAGTTATGTAGATGGAAATATAAAGAGTAAAATGACATGATATCGATGACCTAAAGTTTATCGTTGGTTTTTTATAATGTATTATGTATCTTCTTCGATATCAATAATGATCAAGTAAGTTTCATGTTCTAAATTACATGATCATAAATTCACAAGTGTGTGACATGGAGTATTAATCGTATGTTGTTTGCATATGCAGAAATGAACAGTTTATGTTGAAGCTAAGAACAAATAAAAGAAACCTTTAACTGATTTATTAAGTGACTGTAACAATAAATTCATTTTCATAACTTACCCCATATTTCTAAGTTTCTATTTGGAAAGCAAAGAAAATAAGAGAAGTGAAGTAGAAATAGAAAAATAAATATTTTTGAGATTTTTTTAAAGAGATAAAAGAGAAGAAAATTATGTTAAATTCTCATTTCTAATCTTCTTCTCAAATTAAGATGATTTAAAAATGTCAAATTAAGATCATTTAACGAACACAAAATTAAAAATCAATTTTTTTCATCTCTTCTCTTTTTCCCTCTCTCTTTTTTCTCTCTTCTTCTTTTCTCTTATTTTCGTTAAAATGTCATAGTCGAAGGAAAAGTTTAGGAAACGGAAAGAAGATAAGAGGCCAAAAGGAGCACGTGATAGGTGCTTGGATGGGCCGTGGTAGAAATGACCCTAAGCTCGACGTACTCCATATGTCTTCAATCAATTAGCTATATAAATTTCGAAGATTACCTGTATATATGACCATTTTCTCATGTCACTTTTCTTCATAATTGTGACATTTTTCATTTATTACCAAATAGAAGGAAAGATTAATTTGAGAAATTTTGCGCTTTTACCAACCCATACGTTATGTTAAAGAGTGGTATGGAAACAGATTTTAGGTATATCCTGGCGAAATTAAGTCGTTTTTTTAAAATTTTTATTATATATATATATATATATATATATATTATATATATATATATATATATATATATATATATATATATATATATATATATATATATATATATATATATACTAAGTAACATCTATCAGTATAGAGTAACAAAAAATATGAAAAGTTACCCCAAGTCTTGTATTCAACTTCAATTACAAAGAGTGTAATGGAACATGTGACTCAAAATTCTTATGCACTCTTCTTGGACCACCATTCTTGTTAGAATTTAATAATCTAGACTATCATATAATTAAATAAATCAAGTAGTCACAATATGCGGAAGCGTAGGAACATCTATAACATATAAAAGATTAACATAAACGTAAATAGGAACGTACCTTTTGCACTTCAATAAATCTTGAACATTGATGAACCCTAATTAGGGTTTATATGGATCAATGATTAACCCCTTACCGTTTTGTTAATCGATCCCTTGATAATAACTATAGTGAGTTATTACCTTGTTCTTGTACGCGCGTATTGTTAGCGATTCAATTAGAATGCTAGTTCAAGTCACAAATAAAGCACAAAGACCAAACAAGATTTTTCTTTTCCTCTAAAATAAAACGGTCGAACCCTTTATTTATAATCAGTCGAATCATCAATATAATGAAGAAAGAATAATCAGGAAACCATGCATGCACATGACATTCAATTCGTAAAAATCCTTTGCATGCATGGCATGTGTATTATATTATAATAGATATCATAATCATGATATTCTGTAAACATATAATAGTTACGAAAGGGTTGTGTGTGTCGAACATTTAGTTAATCACCATCGAGAATGTGACCAAGGGTGTATTTATATAGCTTTTAGTCTTGTCCAACAAGACATTGCTAGCACCTCTTTAAGTTCCAAAACTTGACACTCAACCACCTCCTTTTTTTCTTATTCGACCATATAAATATTTTGTGACTTAATATAATTAAATCTCATACGCAACGCGTGCAATCCCAAGGTCTCAAGTTCAATACTAGACATACACGTATTAATATTTATCCACAAACCTAACAATTCTTGTGTGGATCACTCAAGTTTGTAAATACTGAAGCATGCAGCTTTGCTTTTGGAACTTAAACTCAATCACTTTCTCTTTAAAGTCTAGCCTCACTATAACCACCTTGTGTACGTCATCATCATCATCATCTGCGGGCTTCAACATCTTTCCCATCAATCTCATTATCTCAATCTCATCCGTACCACCTAAGGATAATGAAGAAAATATATTACTTGGGCACCATGGCAAACGACCAAAAAAAACTTGAATTTCATGATTAACTTGCACAAAAGAGATATATTAAATTGTACCCTATCAATATTTCGGGATTATGCCATGGCTCATGGACACCCTTATTTATGACTTTTGATTAGACAACCGATATATGACATTTTTTAATAAATTCTTCTTCATTTGATCGGCATATTATGTAAAGAAAGAACCTAGCAAGATGTAGGCTAAAGATTACAAGTACCGGGAAAGAGTGTTACTAGGGTTAGAAAACGACTCAATCCAACTAAATTTTACTTTTATAACTCTAGTGGAGATCCATGCATGCGAGAAAAGTTTAATATCGTTGAGGAAAACGGTATTTCTTTCTTTTTTTTCTTTTTTTCTTTTTTCTTTCTTCTTTCTTGAGAAGATGTACTCATTTATGAATTTCCAAAATTCTTGAGAAGATGTACTCAATTGTGAATTTCCAAAGAGCCCAAACAGAGGTAAGGACGACACCGTCAAACATGAATGAACATGTAATTGAGAGATTGGTTCTTTCCGCTAACGAGAACACATGTTTAAGGAAAATAGGAATTAAGCGTTGAATGTTTTGCCATTAAAGAACTTCAATTAAAATGAATTTAGCGTGTCTACAATAGACACACACATAAAGCCTGTTTTCTTGATCTTCTTCAAAAATAGGGCAAAGGATCGAATGAAGGTCGATACCTTTCATATGAAGATTCACTCTTGTGGGGCATCTGGTCTTTTGCAATTCTCCATGCCAAAATGTCGATTTTAATAGGGCCAAGTTTGTTCCATCGTTTTGGGTTTAAGTCCACTAAAAGCATGGAGTTAGCAAATGAATCTCATACCTTTTACCGAATATCTTTTTGAAACGTCAAAGCTACACTTCCATTTATCTTAGTTTTTAGTGAGATTAAGATTTGATAGGAGGTTTTGCAATACCATAAGATTTTTAGACTCTGCCAAAGACCTAAGGTAGTAAGGTCTCTTCATCGGGCCCATATGAACAAAACCCTAAGTGGTGCGGCCGGTCCAAAACAATTTAGATGAGGGGTTTAGTGCATTTTCCATGTTATCTAACGGCATGACAAGATCAAGCCCATATGGTAGCCCAGAAGCCATGTTAGGTCGAAGCAGTGAATGTGATGCAGTAGGGAAATTAAGCATGGTCCGCTAGCTATGTTTGAGCCCTGGATTGCCTAACATCAAGGTATTGAAGCAAGGTCTCAAGTTCAAATCTCATAAATTGCAACTCCATAAGGTACATGCTCTAGCTAATGAGGGCTAATGATTTATCATTTTTTATAAGTTATGCGAGATAGTTGGGAAGTACAAGATATGTTTATCAAGTCCACCTTAACCAGTCATCGGACATCTGAAGCGGCAGAGTGATACATACCAACAGAGAAATGCTCCAATGGTCAAATGAGTCATAAGTTCAATCTCAACTCTTGGCTAAAACTCACTGAACAAGTTCTGGGCGCTCATTGTGTAGGGCTAGGACATTGGAAAAGGGTCAATCGGCACATAAAAATGTGCATGGGTTTTGGTGTTTCCTTGCTAATTTAAACTTTTTGAAAACATCTATTTATCAAGTCACCAAAGATAACTCTAAGTGAGATTTCATTGTTAAGAAAAAATCTACCATGGCGCAAAAATATATGGTCACTGGGCTGTTCTCGGTTATGGGGTAGGTTTTGTTTCATTTATGATCAATTACTGGGCTATGCGCCATTTGAACTCCTACTATTACTTTATATTGTTGGATTAATCTGTTAGATTGTTGATATTAAGCTGCCCACTGAGCTCAAGGTATTATATATTGGGCTGGGCTGAAATTTTTAATAGTCATATAATTTTTTTGGCGCAAGTAATTTGAACAAATCTTAATTGTTATATCTTTCATCTAGTTACAAAATATTTACCAACTAAAAAGGTTAGAATCAATCCCTTTAAACTACAGATCTCATGGGATTAATATTGAAAAACACACAACCTCTATTTATTCTTAGAACTTGGCTAGGAAAATAAAATTCTCATATTTATCTCCTAAACGTAGTACCTCGACTCTAATTGCAAACTTTAATCAGAAACTCCATTAAATGACCACCTATCCCTTGTATGTTGCACTGTGTCCTTTAATTACATCGAGCCACATCGTTATTCAAATGGTAACCGGTCCTTTTGGGCATTGTCAAAATTATAACCACGTCAACCAGGTAATTATCCTTTTTTAGTTCGGGTCTTTGGCGTAAGTGGTGTATTGGTCCGAGCCTTAACCCAATTAAACATGGATCTAGCAGGGCCTAAATGGGCTAAACCATTTCTCACTTTAGGCAATGTCCTAGGCTGGCCTTGTCTTGATCCTTAGGTAATTTGTGCATCCCTGATGAAATTTTGAATGCCATAGTTTTTCTTTCATCAAATGCCACCGTTGTCGGCAAATGAGGACCATAAGAGTACTTCAATACTATTGTGTACATTTCCTTGATGTGATACATCATGTCTTGAAAGACAATTCTTGTGTCAAGTTGTTTGAGTTGACTCGATTAGGAAAATGCAAGTAGTAACATTCTAAAATAAACCAAACAACATAAATATAAGATAACTTATAACTGTTACCAAATCAATGAAATTATAATAATGATGGGGGTCTAAACAACCTTAACCTAAAGTTGCACATATAAATAGAAACATAGATATTAAACACACATATATAAGTCACATCTAAAGTAGTAACCCTAACTCCCAAATTGATTACCACTTTCAGCAGCTCACCCTCTACTCTCATTCTCTCTCTTTCATACTTCCACTTTCATCATTTCATCTTTAAGTTAAAACCACATATCCTATTCACCATTCAAATATGGTAAGCATAAATTTGGATACAAAATCTAATATATATGTCTCTCTATATCTATATCTATTCATTATTAGTATTGATTACTTAGCTTATAGAATATATTGAAATGATATGTTTTGTCATATTGAGAATATAATATAATGGATATTTATTTATCATTATGGTAAAGTGTGCTTATGGTTCTTGTCTTCTTGATATTGTTTTGGAAATTTATAATAATTTGCAGACTCAAAGATATGTCTATGTTTGTTTAGTTTAAGGATTTTTTTTTTTTTTCCCTGTTTTTAAGGTTCAATCAGTTAGAGTTGTTCCTGTTTTGTTGGGTGTTTTGAATGTTTTATTAGATTTGTTTCTAACCTAATGTTCCTTTATATGGGTTTTGCTAATAACAGCCGTTCTACTCTGGTTATTTCTTGTGTTTTGATGTACACATAAATAGTTTAGAATGTTTGAATAGAAATAATTCCGCGTTCAAAATGCTATTCTTTGCGTCACGTTTTATAACAGCTGATTATTTGTTGCTTTTTGTTTTTCAGGATTTAAAGCAATCATCTCCTAAAGAAAAAGAAGGAGAAGCGAAAAGTACAGCAGTGGCTGCCGTTAGTACTACTGAGACAGGCTCTACCAAGAAGCCGATAGTTGAGGTACACACAAAACAACTATGTTTTTGTTAAACCCTATTTGAAAATTTATGTTGACTTTAAATGTGTATAAATGATGTTATATTGTGGACAGTTAATTAAATGCAGTAAATTACAGTTGTGCAACTTAATTAGATTGGGTAATATNTTTTTTTTTTTTTTTTTTTTTTTTTTTTTTTTTTTTTTTTTTTTTTTTTTTTTTTTTTTTTTTTTCCTGTTTTGAAGGTTCAATCAGTTAGAGTTGTTCCTGTTTTGTTGGGTGTTTTGAATGTTTTATTAGATTTGTTTCTAACCTAATGTTCCTTTATATGGGTTTTGCTAATAACAGCCGTTCTACTCTGGTTATTTCTTGTGTTTTGATGTACACATAAATAGTTTAGAATGTTTGAATAGAAATAATTCCGCGTTCAAAATGCTATTCTTTGCGTCACGTTTTATAACAGCTGATTATTTGTTGCTTTTTGTTTTTCAGGATTTAAAGCAATCATCTCCTAAAGAAAAAGAAGGAGAAGCGAAAAGTACAGCAGTGGCTGCCGTTAGTACTACTGAGACAGGCTCTACCAAGAAGCCGATAGTTGAGGTACACACAAAACAACTATGTTTTTGTTAAACCCTATTTGAAAATTTATGTTGACTTTAAATGTGTATAAATGATGTTATATTGTGGACAGTTAATTAAATGCAGTAAATTACAGTTGTGCAACTTAATTAGATTGGGTAATATATAAGACTAATAGGTCCGGTAATAAACTAAGTATTAGATTATAAATGTTAGTGGAACAGATTGGGTTGGGTCGGGTTGGATTAATGCGATTTTTGTTTGAGAAAAATAATTACTTGTAAATAACTAATTTATTAAACACAATTGCAAAACCAGATTTTCAATTTTGTAAAACTAATATACTTAGAAAAAAAAACAAAACTATTTACAAAGATTACAAATATTTGAATAGGCGATTTTGATATAAATTGAGCCATTATGGTTTAATGGGTTACTAAACCCATATGCTAGATCCCCAGCTATTGAATATGTTGTCGTCGACGGGGGCTACTTCTTCTTTCGAAATGAGAAGAATAGCGTAGCATAAACCCTGGTTTACATCATATACTAATAAATTAAATTTGGAATTTTGCTATTTGTAGTCCTAAAGGTTATATTTATACAAACATGCACTAAATAATACGGAGTAATACATTTAGTTAGTTGGGAGTATGATGAGCAGAAAGTACAAATAATTTATGTATGTCAGAATTTTTTTTCTTTTAATTTCATTAAGTCTGTTACACTGAGCTAACTAATTGTAATTTATAAATTGTACTCGTATCACTTAATATCCTAATTAGAGATATCATCACGTTGATTAAACTAATACAAAAAAATAAACTATAGGAAAGCACTATCACAGCTTTTAGTAAAAGAGAATCTCTTTTTTTACCCGAATTTAAAGTGGACGAAATCGGCACATGCAATCGTTTTCTTCTTTAGTACGAGTACTGTTTTTATTATTTTTATAAATTTGAACTCATGAATGGTCTACTTCTTGAAGATTGTCATTGTGTTCTTATACATATTATTTAGATTTATTTTAAAAACATAGAATGTTTTTAAATATATATTTTTATTCATTAATAATACACTATGAATGGGTATCAATTAGTACATATTTTTTTCTTTCTAGATTAGTATAGGAATGAGATCCTCTCAAGTTACTTGACTCAAGTTGGGCCATTATGAACCATTGGATTCGATCCAATGGCTCAAATCAAAATAACTTCTTTTGATTTGAGCCATTCGATCAAATCCAATGGCTCATAATGCCCTAACTTGACTCAAGTTGTTGTTACAACTTGAGAGAATCCTTGTCCATTAGTATATTTAAAGTAGTCAACTATTTAACCAATTTGATGACACATCTGTTTTTGGAAAGGAAACAGAGTACTTCGTGTATGTTAATGTGGTGTACTAGTAGTACTGAAACCTATGCATTTCCTGATGTGAAAGCCACATCAACTGTGTTCCTCACATCTTGCTTAGATTTTCTTTAACATTATTAAAGCAAAAACTAAAAGGATAAATTAAATTATTGTTTTGTTGCGAAAGCTATAGCTATGAGAACAAACCTGGTGGTCCAAGTATTCTTTTATATGAAAAGGAAAACATGATAATCCCGATCGAATCAAGCCTTTAATTTCTAATTGATCTTATGAGTTCAGCCAAGCATGATTAACTATGTATACTTTTTTTGTGATAGGGGGTGAATAAATGGGCCATTGATTTTAATTAAAAGAACATGTTTTAAAGCCTACTAATGTAATATAATTGGTTTGTAGTTAAATTTAGGATAAGTAAATGATTTTTTTCCGTAAGATGCAGTTACTTTCATTTTTTTTAACTAATATAAAGTTGTGTGTATATTGAGAATAAAGATAGTTTTGAATTTATATAAGATGAATTTACCGCATTACTTTTAATATGTAAATATCCATATCATATAATTAATGTTTGTTTCAAACAAATATCGAGACCATAAATATTAACTATTTATTTATTTGTATGCATATATTAAATTAAAAATTACAAAGTTTCTTATATTGTTAGTTTTAAGATGACTCTAAAACTTATTTGAAACAAAGATTTAATTATATAAGACATATTAAAAGTATACTTACGTATTCTTTATATTCTAAATAATAAATTAAAATATTAAAGTTATTTTTTCTAAATAAAAGATTATTAAATTTTAAGAAAAAAATATATTTAATTAGCCACATTTTAATATTCATTTATGTATAATAATTTGACTGAATTGATTTTTTAGCAAAACAAAACAATTAATTATTGAGTTAGTTTAGTATATGGCAGTGGAAATTTCATTTTATCAAGTTCGGGGTAATATTTTGCACCTTTAAAAGTCAAAAATATTAGATGATTCAATTTGCCAAGTTTAGGGTACCAATATGTGTTTTAACCTTTTTTTAATATATTTAACTTGTTTAATAATACTAACATAATCGGGTTTATGCTATAAAATAGTAATGAACTTTCTTCAAAGTTCCTCTTTGGTATGTACACTTTTAAAAATATGAGTAATGTAACAAACTCTCAAAGAGCGCTCAAATATGATGTGTCACTATTGTCATACCTATAAAAAATCCGTTGCTTTTTTTATGGCCTAAACCCTAACATAATCAATTATGTTTTACTCAACTTGAGACAATCTTACTTCTAATCTTAACTGTAACACGTTATATCTAGAGAGGCATAAAGCATGGGTTAGAAAAAAGCCGAGCTTAGACAAGAGCCAAATGAAGCCCCAACCCAAAAAGTGTAAGGCCATAACCAAAATATGCCCTTTTGGACTCAAATGGTCGGAACCTAGCTTAGCATAGACCCGAGCTAGGCATTTTATATATAGTTTTTTTTTATAAACTTTTCGTAATCTATTTGTACCTAAATTTCAATGCCATTATTGAGTTGTATTGTAACTTAATCCACACATATTTTAACATAAACACATACATAAAAATATGGTCGATCAATCTCATATAAATAATATTGTAGCTATAGATCGAATGAACACGAACAAATGTTCATTCATTTGAATTTAACCGAAAAAACCAAATAAACACCCCACTTAAACNCAAAACATCGTCAACAACAACCCCCTTAAATTGTAGATAAAAGCGTAAATCACCTCATATAGTAATTAGTTTTCATAAAACATCCTCAAAAGGACTGTTTTGTAACTAAATTTCATTTTCCACCTTCAACTATCACATTTTGAAGTATAGTTAATTATAACTGAAATAATAACTAAAAGAAAGTAAATATTTACTTTCCAAAGAATTTGCAAAGCTAAAAGGGCTTTCAAAACAACAAATAGAATAGGCCAATAAATTTTTTTAAATGCATAATTTGTTGAGGTTTCACTCTAAATTAATTTGTAATGAATAAACTGATATAACAATGTATGAATTTTTTGCATGATTTCGTGCATCGCAAGAGCATTTTAAACATAATGAAAACATATTTTATTTTTTTAGTTCTCACCAGTCATAAAACTTATTCTTATTCTTATTTTTTTAAATTATGCTTTTTGACCTTTTTCGTGAATTAATCCTCGAGGTTTGAGTTCACTGCTACACAAACTCATAAGTATAACAAAAGAAAAAAAGATAAATAAACGCTATTGGGTGATTACATCATAAAATATTCATTTGAGAATATTCCTCCGCAACGCGCGGGTAGTCATACTCGTTATTAAAATTATGGTATGCGTCATTTAAAACATGGATAATGTACATTTTTTAAATGCTATTTAATCAGTTTTAGTTTTAATCAGTTTCAAATTGTTATTATCGGTTTCATACTATAACCATTTCTTTTCAAATTTATTTTGAGCCAATTATGATTTCCAAGTTGGGTTGGTTTAGGATTAGTTTGTTAGTTTAGAATCAGACTCAGTTCTCTACACTAGTTGGTCTTTGTTTGATATGGTTTCAACTAATTTGGAATAAGTTTTAGTTTAAGACGTAAAATGTTAGAAACTCGCCACTAGTGGTGCAAACCCTTTAATTGAGTGGGTGGCTTGCATATTTGATAATATGTAAAAAACGAATTATTTCTACTATATGTAAAAATGAAATATCTTTACTATATGTAAAGAGAAAATAAATTTGTTTGAAAAATGTTCAAAGTGAGAACTATTAAGTTTTGTTCAAAAATAATAATAATAATAATAATAATAATAATAATAATAATAATAATAATAATAAAAACTATTAAGTTACTAATATACCCAACTCCATATTCTTTTTAATATTGTATTTTACATCAATGTAATTTCATTTCATTAATACTTATAACTTGAAAGTTTGACCCAATAAACAATTGTTTTATACACTAAACACTTAAACACAATTCGCAACATATTATTTGTCGCTCTAAATTTCCGCTACTAAACACACGTAATCATCTAGTATTTAATAAATAGCTTGGTATGAAATATTGAGTTGGATATACTATAATTTAGCCAAAATAATAATTGGTCACTCATAAACTAGGAAATATAGTCACTTACTGTTGGGTCACTGAAATTACCCAAGTTTCCTTAACTAGGATTTGAACATAAAATAACCTAAGTGTCGTAATACCTTTAACACAATCAAGTCACTGAGTGAACAGACACTCAGTGAGTCATCTTCAAGATGCTCAGGACAAGCCATGAAGAAGGGCTTTCCATTCAGTGAGGCGGATTCTCAGTGAATAGCACCTAAGCCAAAGAAGAAGATGATGGATTCAGTAAGCGTTGACAATAGCTCACTGAATCCCACTCCTCCT
>LBNU01026526.1:43086-57689 GCA_014162995.1 Artemisia annua | reverse complement strand
TATAATCAACATATATCACTGAATCACAGATATGCACTATTCTCACAGATTAACATGATCAGACAATGAACAATGCTCAAACTATCAATATTGAAACAAAGATTAACCAAATGAACTCAAATATGATCAACACTATCTAATGTAACAGTAAACTAACATGTTTCACAGATCTACACTAAAATCTCATAAGATGCAATTTGAGAACTCGAAAATTTGAATGAAGAACTTACAAAATCATTCCCCTCAGCTCAAATAGAGGGGATTCACTATACTAGCCTATCTTTAGATAGGCCAAAGGCTTCCAAATCTCCCTTTGACATATCAAATACCCACTGGATCATCATCTACAATACTTAGTTGACTTTTCTGTTGACTTTGGTGAGAAATGGGAATTGTAACTGTTTAATTATATAAATAAGCTCACTAAAAGCTAATAAGCTAGGATGAGCTTCTAAACTAATGAAATAGCTTGTTGCAAGCTGATTTTATAGATTTGAAACATATTTTTTTAATTTTTATTTATTTTTCTGATTTTTTTATATTTTTATAGTTTTGATGAAGTAGCTATTATTTAATGAAATGTAGACTTTTAAAAGCTTATGAGAAGCTTAAAGATAACAAAGTTTGAAGAGAAATTTAAGAAGAATTAAGGCTAAATGAAAATGAAAACTAAAATTTTACTAAGCAAACTAATTTGGAATTACACTGAGTTCATTATTTCTAAATCGAGATTACAATTTAACAGAGCTTCGCTACACTACTAACTACATACAAAATGAGAAGAAATGATCACTATTTATAGCCGTGAGGAGAGCTTGAGGTCATGGATTACCAAGCTGGCAATCCGTGTGAATGTGTGTTTCTTTGGAGATCATCTGAGCCCTTCAATCAATCCCATCACATTATAACCCATGGATCATGATATGTGACGTGTTGTGCCCAATCAACTTCTGCCACGTGTAACAATGTGTGCTTCCTTTGGCTCTGACATTCCCTAACAATACCCTGACCTTCTAGAAGCTGAGCAATTGTACGGAATTACCCTTAATTGCCATAATTTTAAAGGTCGGGTAAATTAGGGTTCTTGGTTGCCTGGGTAAAACTGATTTGGGGGGCGGGAGTTATAAAAGGGTAATATTTTATTACCTTTGACTATTTGACCTATGGAAGGGAGTGGGTCGGGTTGTGGTTATTGTGGAATGGGCTTGTGAAGTTTGTTTTGAAGTGGGCCTGTGGGTTTAGGATTTTTATAAGGGAAATGGACCGGCTTATAAATTAATATGTTTAGGATTTTAGGATTTAAGAATTTCACAAGGACCAAAAGTGTAGTTTGTGAAAATGCAAGGGCTGTTTCTGCCAATCTTTAACAATGTAATCCAAGGGCTTTTCTTGCCACTATTGAATAGATGAAGGGCTCTTGTTGACTTTCTTCCAAATATATCTTTAAAGGACTTGTTTTGCCAACTCTGAAACTATAAGGGCTTTTCTTGCAATTTCTTCAAACTTTCACTTCAAGGACCAATCTTATAATTTCTGAAACTCTAAGGTCTTCCTTTGGAATTTTGGGCTCAGATTTTGACTTTTGGATTCCATGCTTTGACTTTCTGAATCATTCCACTCTCGTGCTCGTTTTTGCCGGTTTTTGTGTGATTTTTGTCCACTTTTGATAAATCCGTACCTGCACAGTCACAAACACAAAACACATATTCTTTGGCATTTGTTAGCATAATTAGTCTATTTGGGTCGGTTTTTGGCAATTAAAAGGTATGTGAATTAACACATACCAAAATCCCCCAGACTAAGGTATTGTCGTGTCCTCAAGCAATGTGATCAAATCACGCTTTTGAGATACATAATTTCAAAACCTCTTTCTACTAACTTTGAAAAGTAGCAAGAACGTTCAAAAGAGATTTCAAATTCATTTATTCCCTAAAACGCCCCGTTATCCCATTTTATTCCATATACTACTTTATACTAATATTTTTGTATTTTTTACACTTTATTCATATGACGATATGTTAACTTTCATGATTTTGCAATAACGTTTAGGTTCATTGAGTAGAAACACAATTCATGGAAAAGTGACCATACGGATAAAATTCGTCATCCTTGATTTTTCACAAGTCCCCAAACTAAGCTTATGAACGAGATCACAGCCTACTTAGAAATTAGATGCCAATACTACTCATAAAAGTTACTTGTGAAATAACCCCTTGCTCCCATATCTTAGTGTATCTAGAATTTTTTAAATTAAGTTGAGAAATGAATTGCTTCATATTTTCTCGTTCCAATAGTTTTTAATCCGATAAAGATACCAAGAATTAAGACGCTAAGTAGTTATTCATCTTCTCTCAAAAACCATTGCCCAAAAATGAGGTCCACATCAAGGATTTTTGATACATATACACTCTTATTCACATACAACGAAGACTTTGGAATCATACATCATAATAGACATAAGTTAAGGAGTACTACACGTACACCTCATGTGCCCGATCTAGGATCATTCACATGCACATCACGTGCCACCAACTTGTCTAATACTTAAGCACATATCCATACATCTCATCAATAAACTTTATTCATTCTTTTTCACTTTTTTTACTTTTCTTTTCTTCACTTTTTTCATTTTTTGAACTTTTCACTTTTTTGATCTTTTTTCCAAGGAACTTTAACGGGTAGTTCTGAAACCTCATACATATAACACAATACAACACTTGACTTGTATCCTTGATGTGTACCTAATTTTTAAAGAAAATATTCTTTTAAGAAGATAAAGAACTAAATTTCGTCAAAACCGAAATACCTTTAATTATTTATACACAAGATATGGGGTGAAACAATCTGATGGGAGCAAAAGGCCAAAAATACCTTTCATGAGCTCTAACTACTCCACATATGTCATCTAACTTCTAAATAAACTCTATCATTTCTCGCTCTTCGCATTTTTAACAAATCTCAAATAATGAGATCCGCGAATACTTAGCCGATAATCAGCCACGCAATATATAAAGTCAAATACAGAAACTTGCAAATTCTGATAAAGAATTCGCATTTTCTAGCTCCTTATGTAAAAAACTAGCGAAAGCTTTTAAGCTGCGCATGTATAAAGTCAAGTACGGGAACTCTGCCGATTCTTAAGAAAGAATTTGCGTTTTATAGCTCCTTGTGTACAAGACTAGCATAAGCTTATATGATTATCATTGGTTAAGGGAACAAGCTAGGGTTCAACACACCCGGTGAAGTCAAAATTTTATTCCTACTCTCGCCAGCTGGAAAGTCAACACGGTGTCAAAACACTTATTATATTTTTGCACACTTTTTCAACTTTTTCACTTTTTTTTTTTTACTTTTTTTCACAACTTTTTTGTCATTTTTTTTCATTAAAAATTTTCAAAATTTTCAACTTTTGCCTTTTTTAGGAAAAACGGGGTTGCGAGAGTAAACGACTAAATTGAAAGTGCAAGGTCAAATCAAATCGAAGATTCACCCCCCCCCCCCAGACTAAAGATAAACATTGTCCTTAATGTTTCAAAGTTAAGGGTAATTCTAACAAAAATCTAGGGCCATTTATTAATTATGCCAAAGATAACGTTTGTCGATAAGATTTTTGGATATCGGATTTCCATAAGCAATGAAGAATGATATTCGAGTAGAGAAGAGAAACAACGAGCACGAGAGTCATCATAATTCGGGAAAATCTTAGACATTCACAAACAACCACGAGAAACACAAGAGTGGAAGAGGTCACCCCTCCTCACGTTATTATTAGAAAATAGAAAGAAGATAGAAATGATAAGCATGGGTTGCCTCCCACGAAGCGCTTTGTTTTTGTTCACCGAGTCACGTAGCTTGACTCGATCCCCGAATTCAATTGTCCTTGGGGAAAGTTTGGAGATCCGGGACTACCATGGGTGGTATATCCCCTCCGAAGTAATGCTTGATTCTATGACCGTTCACCTTAAAGTTGGGACCATCGGGTTGAGATAACTCGACGGTACCATAAGGGAACACATGGGTAATAGTGAACGGTCCAGACCAACGGGTTTTGAGCTTGCCCGAGAAAATCTTTAATCGAGAATTATAAAGAAGGACTCGGTCTCCTACATTGAAATCACGATTCTTAATCTTAGCATCATGAATCCTCTTGGTTTTCTCTTTGTATATTAAAGAATTCTCATAAGCTTGATCACGCAATTCAACCAATTCATTCAATTGTATTTTACGATGATCACCCGCGGTCTTAACATCAAAATTAGCATGTTTCAAAGCCCAATAGGCTTTATGCTCTAACTCGATGGGTAAATGACAAGCTTTTCCGTACACCAACTTATATGGAGTACACCTGATGGGTGTTTTTAAGCGGTACGGAAAGCCCATAATGCATCATCTAGCTTATCGGCCCAAGAGGCACGATTACCATCTACGGTCCTTTCTAATATCCTCTTAAGTCCATGATTGGACACCTCAACTTGACCGCTCGTTTTCGGATGATACGCGGTACTAAGACGATGAGTAACTCCATACTTAGACATGACTTTAGCAAATTGATCATTACAAAAATGAGTACCACGATCGCTTATGATAGCACGAGGTGCACCAAATCAGGAACACAAACTTTTCAAGAACTTAACCACTACTCGGGCGTCATTTGTGGGGAGCGCTTTCGCTTCAACCCATTTAGACAAGTAATCGACCGCCACGAGTATGTACTTATTCCCTCTCAAAGACGGGAATGGTCCAATAAAATCAATACCCCATACATCAAAGATTTCACAAACTTGAATAATGTTATGAGGCATCTCATCACGTTGTGAAATTTTTCCTTGACGCTGGCACGAGTCACAAGACTTCACCAAGTCTTGTGCATCTCAGTAAATCGTCGGCCAATAGAATCCGGAATCAAAAACTTTCTTTGCGGTAAAATTGGCACCATGATGTCCCCCCGTGGGTCCATTGTGGCATGCCATAAGGATCTCATCGGATTCCTTTCCGTGAACACATCTCCGAATCACTTGATCCGCACATACTCTAAACAAATAGGGGTCGTCCCAATAATAATGCTTAACGTCCTTAAAGAATTTCTTTTTCTGTTGGGACGACATCCCTTTTTTAATGAAATTCTCCGCATGGTAATTCGCAAAGTCGGCGTACCATGGGGCACTATTATTACTATGTGATACACTCCCAAGTGTCTCGAGAGGAAATGACTCATTAATATCCTTTTTCTCGAGAACACTTTGATGGGGATTTTCGAGTCTAGACAAATGGTCGGCGGCTAGGTTCTGCGCTCCATTCTTGTCCCGAATTTCAACATTAAATTCTTGAAGAAGGAGAACCCATCGCATTAATCTAGGTTTAGCATCTTGTTTATTCATTAGGTATTTCAAGGCCGAGTGATCCGTATACACTATGCACTTTTTCAAAAGAAGGTAAGGTCGAAACTTTTCAAAGGCATATATAACGGCTAACATCTCTTTCTCAGTAGTCGTGTAATGAGATTGAGTGTCATTCATTGTTTTACTTGCATAGTGTATCGGCTGAAAGTACTTATTCTTTCGTTGCCCTAAGACCGCCCCGATAGCATAATCGCTAGCATCGCACATAAGCTCAAAAGGCAAATCCCAATCGGGGGCAACTAAGATAGGAGCCTCCGTTAACTTCTTCTTAAGAATATTAAATGCATCGATGCACTCATTTGAGAAGATAAACGGAGCATCCTTTTCAAGAAGGTGGGTCAAAGGTCGGGCTATCTTAGAAAAATCTTGAATGAATCGTCTATAAAAGCCGGCATGACCGAGGAAACTTCGAATTCCCTTGACGGTCGTGGGATGAGGTAATTTTGCGATCACATCGACTTTAGCTCTATCAACCTCAATCCCGGCCTTAGAAATCTTATGGCCAAGGACTATACCCTCTTTAACCATAAAGTGACATTTCTCCCAATTAAGAACCAAATTAGTTTCTTCACATCGTTGGAGCATTTTCTCCAAATGGGAGAGACAAGACGTAAAAGAATCACCATATACCGAAAAATCATCCATAAAGACCTCTATTGTTTTCTAGATCAAATCGTGAAATATGGCCATCATGCACCTTTGGAACATGCCCGGAGCATTACATAAGCCAAAAGGCATACGTCGATAAGCAAACGTTCCATAAGGGCAAGTAAAAGTGGTCTTTTCCTGGGGATCAATCAGAATTTGAAAGTAGCCAGAAAAACCATCAAGAAAAAAATAGAACTCATTCCCCGCTAGACGTTCGAGCATTTGATCCATAAAAGGAAGCGGGAAATGGTCTTTACGAGTCGCATCATTAAGTTTACGATAGTCGATACACACTCTCCATCCGGTGACGAGACGTGTAGGAATTAACTCATTATTATCGTTCTTCACAACGGTAATACCACCTTTCTTCGGAACACAATGAACCGGGCTAACCCATGGGCTATCGGAAATGGGGTAAATCATCCCAGCATCGAGTAATTTGATAACTTCTTTTTTAATGACTTCATGAATTTTTGGGTTAACCCGTCGCTGTTGTTGGACGGAAGGTTTGAAATTATCTTCGAGCAAAATCTTATGAGTGCAAAAACGAGGGTCTATGCCCTTGATGTCGGAAATTTGCCATGCGATGACACTTTTATGCTTCTTAAGCACATATAAAATATGGTTCTTCTCCTCATCTTGAAGGGATTTAGAAATGATAATGGGAAATTTATTGGTTCCTTCTAAGAAAGTGTACTCAAGATGAGAAGGTAACTCCTTGAGTTTGGGCTCAAGAGGTTTTTTGTTAGACGGCTCAACTTCAATAACTTCTTTGACTTCTTCAACATGAATATCCTTTGGAGGGAGAGGCGAAAACGGATCTTCATTCAAAAGTTGTTCAAGAAAAAGAATGTCCCTCTCCGGATCATAATAAGAATCATCAACATCCGGTGAGTTGATAGCAAGAAAAGCATTGAAATCTTCCAAATTGAAATCACTTCCCTCAAACGGAGTGAGGGAAGGGGAAGAGTCGGCAACAATAGGTTGAGGATACTCCTCCAAAACTTCATCAATAACATCAACACGGTTTACGGTCATACAATCATCGGTGGAGGAGTATCTCATTGTTTGGTCCAAATTAAACGTGAAAGCTTTGTTACCATTTCGCAAAGTAATCTCCTCATCGTAAACATTAATCAAAGCACGGCCCGTCCTTAGGAAACCTCTCCCGAGAATGAGAGGAACCCTTGGATCGGGATCAAAATCGACAATCACAAAATTGGCGAGAAAGTGAAACTTTCCAACATTTACAATGACATCCTCGGCGATTCCAATGGGATGAGACGTAGATCGATCGGCGAGCTCGAGGGTCATGCAAGTGGGAGTAGGATCGGGAAGAGACAATTTCTTCCACATCGATTTAGGCATAAGGTTAATCTAGCACCAAAATCGGCTAGGGCGAAGCATTGAACCATCCCCGGAAAATTACACGGAATTAAGAACTTTCCAGGATCTCCAAGCTTTTCGGGAAGCTTCTTAAGGAGAACCGCGGAACAATTTTTATTCAAATGTGTTTTTGTCATTTCAAACAATTGTTCTTTATTATTGAACAATTTTTGATCATCGACGCAAATTTTTGCGTCAAAACGACGGCATCCGCGAGAGTTAAATCAAAGCGAAGATCTTGAAAGATTTTATAGAATTTTTCCTTTTGATGGTTTGTTGTCTCACGGTGCTTTTGATCATTTAAACACGAAGGATAAGGAAGTTTAGTTTTAACGGGTTCTTCTTGTTCAAAAATGACTTTTTCCTTTCCTTTAGACACATTTTCTTTTTCTTTAGACGTTTGGACAACCGGAGGTTGGATGTTTTCGGTCCTCCCGTTATTAGTAGGAAGTTCCGTATCCGTTGTCGCCTCGGTTTCACAGTCGACTACCTTGGGAGTAAGAGAAGAAGAGGTAGTCGGAGCCGTAGGTCCATCATATGAAACACCACTTCGTGTCGTAATCGCCTTAACATCGCCCCTTGGGTTAGCGATCGTGTTGCTTGGAAGAGACGTAGTACCCGAACCCGAGGGTCGATCATTTAAAGACTTCTTAATATCTAGGATCTCCTTAGCCAATATCTCTTGAGTTTTCATTATTTGTTTAAGAATCTCATCCGAGGACGACGTATTTTGAACAACATTTTGATTTTGGTTATTGAAATTTTGCCCTCGGTTATTTTGATGAAAACCTTGATTATGATTTTGAAAATTTCCATGATTAACATTCCCATGATTAGCATTATTTTGAAAATTCCCTTGAGTCGGGCCTTGGTTATGATTCCCTTGGTTTTGAAAACCCCGATTTTGATTTTGAAAACCATGATTTGTTCGATTTTGGTTTGATTGACTTGATNTCGGGTATCACGATGGCCCTCCTCACACCATTGAATGGTGATTGGAGTTGTTCCTCCATCTGATGCAAATCATAAAACGGTTGAGGTCCTACCGGAGGGATATCATTTTGTTGAGCACCACCCGTCGGCGGGGGTCCCATATCTTGACCGTTATTATTCATTTCCTCAACGGTTGAGAAATGAACACGATTCGTGTTAATATCGTCAAAATTATTCAAACTTGAAAAATCAACCAGATGATTATGTCGAATAATCCGTTCGGGATCCGAAAGTGGTGAAAGAAGATCGTTCGATGAAGAACGAGTGTTCATACACCAAAAAGAAATCAAAAGTGAAAAAGAAAAACAAAATTAGAAAAGAAAATATTTTTTCTGGTTTTTATATATAAGAAAACTTTAAAATCACAATATTTTTGTCTTTTTCGTTTGTTTTGTTATTTTTGTGATCAATTCGTCACCGGAAATCGTTTCCTTCAAATCTACGCACAACGAGGGTGTCGGTTGTAGAATTAAAGTAATCCGAAAACGACTAATTTCACGATCTCGTTTTGCGTTCGAAGTTATTTGGTTTACAACACTCTGAATTAAAGGAAAAATATTATTTTAACTTTTTATTTATTTAATATGAATTAAAAACTATTTTTGTATATTTATTTAAAAAAGGAAAATCAAAATAATTATAAAAAAAAAAAATTTATTCTACAAATTTATTTTCTAAAAATCTTAATAAACTAAAAATGAAATTTAAAAATAAAATCAGAAACTATTTTTGTCTTTTTATGATTTATTTTGAAATTAAAAATGATTTAATATTCTAAAAACTATTTAAAAATAAAAAGAAATAGTAAATGAATGAGAAAATTAATGAAATTTTTACAGAAAATCTAAAATGTTATTCAAAATCTAGGAAAAATAAGAAAAATAGAAAATTAAGAAGAAAAGTGCTTATTGGCTTATAACAGCTTATTGCAAGTGCTTATCTATAAGCATTTGCATCAAAACTTGATGAAACTGTTACAAAATGTTCAAAGTACTCAATTATGCTTAAACAAATTGAAATCAGATCAAGAAATGCAGATAGAATACTCTAATGAAACAATAAGCAGTTTATCAATAAACTCAATATTAAGCAAATTAGCTGTAGAATAAGCTAGAAACTCAAAAACCATGAAAAACACTAATTCCAACTCAAAACTACATAGATCACACAAACTAGCTCAAATAATGAACCACATAACTCAAATGTAAGTCTAAGAAATCCAAGAACAACAGTGACTAAATCTCTAACTATCAGGCTCTAATATGCTGACTAAATAAGCTCTAATCTGGAATTATAGTGGGGCAAAAGCAAGTTCACACTACTGGCTACAAATAGAAACAAAAATCTCACAATAAACTCTAAGAATGAAGCAGATGAAAGGTTATGAAAATGGATTACAAGTCCAAAGTTCACTGGTTCAGGGCAGAAACTAGTCCAACCATGTAACTTTGAGCACAATTTTATTCAACTAATTGGATTCCAAATGATTTTTTTCTTTTTGAACTTGATAAACTAGCTACCAGTGATCACAAAACATCTATTCAAAACTATTTTCAACTTTTATTTAATCCTAAAGATTATCTGTAAATTTGCTAAAAAATCTGTTAACAAAATATTTTTGACTTTTTAAGTTTTTATGCAAACTTTGACTAATTTGAATTACAGATGATCAAAACCGAACAGAGATTCAAGTAAAAGCTAACATGAAAGAGGATTATGCTGTTATTTCTACTAATGCAGCTATGATTAAGATTATGCAAACAATTATAATAATGGGAGTTAGGAAGTATTTTTGACTTTTTACTATTATACCTACTGATTTTTATGTCTAACATTCCTACTTGTACTTACGTTGAACTGTCTAAGTAAGTTTTACATCACAGAAACTGCTAAAACTCAGCAAACTAACCTTATCCAAACACTCCTTTAGACAATTTTAAGAACTTTTATGAAGCAATTCTGAGTTTTAAACCACAAACCAACAAACTAATCTCACACACTGATCCAATACACTAAGTTAAGCTAAAATCATAATCTATAATCAACATATATCACTGAATCACAGATATGCACTATTCTCACAGATTAACATGATCAGACAATGAATAATGCTCAAACTATCAATATTGAAACAAAGATTAACCAAATGAACTCAAATATGATCAACACAATCTAATGTAACAGTAAACTAACAAGTTTCACAGATCTACACTAAAATCTCATAAGATGCAATTTGAGAACTTGAAAATTTGAAGGAAGAACTTACAAAATCATTCCCCTCAGCTCAAATAGAGGGGATTCACTATGCTAGCCTACCTTTAGGTAGGCCTGATGTGTTATTTTCATCCTGTTTTACATTTATAAATTTCGAATTATAAGGATTAACACATACTAACGGGCAGTGTACCCGGTCATGTGTAGTATGCCTTTAGATAAATCCGAGTGTCGTCCTAAGAGCTGTTGGTCTGGCAAACTAAGGTAAATACTAAAAAGGGTATTAGTGAATAGAGTAAATAGTAACAAAGACATAAAATAAACAAAATAGAAAATAAAGATACTAAAGATAAAGATAGGTTATTAAGATATTAAGGTAGATCCTAATTCATATATAAGTATTCTATGTAGTGGGTGCAAGTCGACAAGAGTCAGTTGGTCATATCATCAGCCCTATCTTGCATCTTATCCTATTCTCGTCTATTGTAAAGCCAAGAGTTCATCGGCTAAGATACAAGAGTCATTAAGTGCCATGTTTAATAGACTTGTTCTAGTGGAACCTGGCATGGTCAGATCTTAGATTCCCTTTAGCTTCTTAAATACATCCGGTTGGTAGGTGGTCCTAGGGTTAATTCGCACATGTATGGTAAGGGAAGGCATCTACGGTTAGCACTTGACCCTTACCAAGTCACATCCTTAGCGGCTTGCTTCCTAGGGTTAATTCCACAAGCCTCTAAGGAACAACCAACGCTAAACATATTACTGAAACGAAAGAATAACGAACAAGCTAAGATAACGTCTACAAAGATAAATATGAATAAATAACTAAAACCAAATCTTAATAAAGAGAATTCATAGAATTGTGAAATAAAATAGAATTCGAACATGTGTTAGACTAGGTAGTTCCTAGTCTAATTGCACACCATCTCTCTAGCCTTCGTGGTGTTCATTCTTCTTCTGGGTCGTTCTCCCCAAACCCTAGTGCAGGTTTGGGGGAGAGGAAGTTGACAAATTGTGGACGAAATCCCCTTGGTATTTATAGGGCTCGTCTTAGCTACGGCGTAGTCGTATGGTAGGACTACACCGTAATCCTTGTATTAATCACTACGCCGTAACTCCATCACTTGTTACGGGTGTAATCTTCATAAAATCTCACTTACTCCGTAGTCCAATTACTAACTACGGCCATAACCTTCATAGAATCCTTCTTACGCCGTAGTCCTATTACTAACTACGGGCGTAAGGCTCATGTCTTCAATATTACGCCGTAGTCCAATGGGAAACTACAGCGTATTCTTCGTTAATCTCTGTTACACCGTAGCTTAGTGGCTTGCTACGGCGTATTCTTCACTGAATGGGGTAAATCTTCTAATGGTGTAGTATCATCACTTAACTAGACCGCCGTGTTTGTGTCTTCAATGTAACTTTATGCTTAATTCCCACTTTTTAGCCAATAAATCGTCAATAACGTACTTTTGCTCATCTTTACCCTGAAACCAAAATAGGATAAATAAGAGCATTTTAAGGGGGAAATTAACACTTAGATTGGGGGTAAATTTGATGTTATCAAATATCCCCCCACATAAACTCTACTTTCCCTCAAGTAGACCGTATTAATAATTAAAAGAGCATCCTCCTTATTACTTAGAAGATACAAATTTGAATTAATAAAACTGCTAGAAATAAAGTTAAGCCGAACACCTCACGAAAAGAAGGGAAGAAATTCACTCATACGCTCCCTAATCTAAGTGTTAAATTTCGGGGTGCTCTCATAATCGCTCAGTCATAGCAGGTATTCTATCATAAGCTTGGCATTTACACAAAACTCCACCACTAGAGCTAAGGTTGAAACAGTTNTTATTACTTAGAAGATACAAATTTGAATTAATAAAACTGCTAGAAATAAAGTTAAGCCGAACACCTCACGAAAAGAAGGGAAGAAATTCACTCATACGCTCCCTAATCTAAGTGTTAAATTTCGGGGTGCTCTCATAATCGCTCAGTCATAGCAGGTATTCTATCATAAGCTTGGCATTTACACAAAACTCCACCACTAGAGCTAAGGTTGAAACAGTTTTTGAAAATAACATTGTTTAGATAATCGTAAGGTTAAGGTTGTAAAGTCGTTACTAATATACTACTGCAAGGGCGACAAAGGCAATGATACATGACCGGAACGCCCGGCAAGACACCACTGACTGCTCGAATCCCTCACCTAAGAATATTTCACAACTAAAAAGGGTAGGTTATGATGTTGACTATTGTAAGGGTAAAGAGGGAAAAAGTTCTTAGAACCTAAGTTTATCTACATTTTATCAAGTCTCAGTTATTTCTTCATTTGTAATAGGTTGCTAGAATATTTACTTAATCATGTAAACGTATGAAGTCCATCATACGTCCAATGGGCCTTAAGCCCATACGTCTAAGAGAAAGGAAGGAGAAAGGGATGTTGCCCTAGCTCCTCTCCTATAAATAGGAACATCATGTAAACCTTTCTCTTATTGGTTATTTCATTTACATAAGGAAACTCTTGCACTTTTATTCTTCATATTTGATCTAATCAACCAAACTCTATTTCTCATCTCATTTCTATCAAATCAATACTTGTGTTTACAATATGATGACCTAACAAGTGGTATCAATCGCTAGAAGAAGGTGTATGTTTTGTTTTTGTAGCTAACGAACCAAAAAAGGTTCTTTTTAATCGTTATTTTTTTCAAAAAGCTTGCAACTTTCTTGTTTGTTTCGTGTTTCTATCACATCTTTGTTATCAAACTTGTGTTACAAACTCAAACAACCAACAAAGTTTAAAATTTTTTCAAAAAATTCAAGTTTCGTATTCTTGTACTATTTTTCGAGATTTTTGAAATTTTTGAAAAGTGGTTCAAGTTTGCAACTTTCTTTAAGATTTCATCATTTTAAGGTTATTTGTACAAGAATCTTGGATAAAAAACGTGTTTTTGGCTTGCTTTTTACAAAACAAAAATCTGCCAACTTTTGACAAAGTTTCGAAATCCTTAAACCCCAATCTTTCGAGATATTTTGTTACTGCTCCTAAGGTGTTTTCGTTGCTTACTCAGTGCTTTTCTCTCTTGTATAAGAAAGAAAACACTTCGACTCGTTAGATATTTTCGTTATTGTATAATCTCGAAAATTTTGTGAACTTTTTCGAAAAATTTGAATTTTTCGA
The DNA here is from genome assembly GCA_014162995.1 of Artemisia annua. Lineage (NCBI taxonomy): Eukaryota > Viridiplantae > Streptophyta > Magnoliopsida > Asterales > Asteraceae > Artemisia > Artemisia annua. The sequence continues at coordinate 43,859 of LBNU01026526.1, read as the reverse complement.
GATTTTTTTCTAACTTTCGAAATCTTTTGATTTTCGAGATCTTTGAAAAACTTTCAAAATATTTTCATAATCTTTCGAGAACTTTAACAAAATCACAAAAATAAATAATCTCGAAACTTTTGTAAAAATTTCTCGATAAATTTGAGTTTTTCGAGAACTTTGGACATTTTCGAGATCTTTGGCATTTTATCGAGATCATTTGGACTTTGACTGCTTTTCGAGATATTCTTCAACAAAGTTTCGAGAAAACACTTGGGATAGTTTTCAAGGCTTGCCATCACACTTATACTGTCACACCCCGCCGGAGGCGGAAACGCGAGGTGCAACATAATCAATATACATCGCACAAGAGATATAGAACAATACCATAATTTACATTAAAGGAAAAGTATATCATTACAACATTGTTTAGCCGACATCGGCAATTTAAGACACCAAGTTTAGTTCCCAAAAGATAGCTTGAAATCCATAATGATTAGTAGTGACGCGTGAAAACTTCATTATCTTAGGCAAGGACCATGAAGGGAAAATTACTTGAGCGATCACACTGAATGCATGGAGAAAAACGGAGTCAACTATGAAATAGTTGCGTGAGTCACGCCGGTTTTAGTAACTAAACACGTCTCTAAAAGGTTCAAAGTTTTTCGCGTCTTTCGAATAGTCCACAAAGCAAAGCATTGTATAAATCCACTCAGTCCAAGCCTCGGCCATACAGACTATGCAACCTGTTGGTTCACAACCCATTAGCACATAAAGTAAGTACGTTCGTATCA
>LBNU01026526.1:25465-42996 GCA_014162995.1 Artemisia annua | reverse complement strand
AGTGTAGTGAAAAAGTAAGAAAATATAGTTTTACGGCAAAACTTGTGATTTTCACCAAGTGTCAAAAGTGACCAGGTGCTCATGTAAAACCAGTTGTAAAACAGTGAATATTAAGTTTTAAAGAGCAAACTCAGTATATTTAGGAAGCTTGTAGTATAAGCTAAAAAGTCTCAGAAGTGAAGTTGGTCTGAAAAGGTCTTAATCATAAAGTAAAATAGCCATGTATTAAGGTGTTTGGGCTGTTTTTGCAGTTTCTGGGTGGTTTTTGGTAAACTTTGAGAGGTCATAAGTTACTTATTTTTAATCCGTTTGACTAATAATTGGACTTTTTGAAAACTAGGCCAGGAGAACTAACTTTTTGTCCTTGATGTAAATTTTCCAGAAACGGGTCTAGGTATGAGAAAAATGGGCTCAAACATTGATAGTTGGCGAACTGCTTGACACTTAGAAAAATTTCTAAGTGTTGAGCTGGGTAAAATGTACGTTATACGTTAAGTTTGAAACGAGTATATCTTGGTCGTTTTAAGTCCGTTTCTCAAGTTCTTTATATCCCCGGTCTCGGGTTTCAGTGAACTAGTGTATTTTTAAGGTTCCGGGTTGTCTTGGTTAAGTTTAACGCCTCGTTTTGTCCGTCGATTGTGGGTTAACAGCCCACTATTTTTCTTAAAAATGGTTTTTCGTCGTCTAACTAGAAAAAAATCATAACTTCTTCGTTATTAACCCGTTTTTATCCCCGTTTTCGGCCATAGTTTCGTCTCGGAATGTATTTTCTAAATCTTTGGTCCAAAGTTACCCAAAACCCACTGAGTTTCCCACGTTTTTAAAATGGAGACAGCAGGTATATCTACACTTTGAAAATCAATTTCCTAGTTAGTAACTTGTCCAAAAACCATACAAACAACAACCGATCATCCCATAACCTACCATACACCTTCTTAGGGTGTCATGGGTTCCTAAACATCATCCACCAAGTTAATCTACCAAGGGATTTCCTATAATCCATTTCTATGGCTCAAAAGATAAATAAATGTAAATGGAGTGGTATAGCTTGCATATGCATGTAGATCTTGTATAAAAATTATAGGAACATTGTAGGAACTTGGAAAAATTATGAAGATGAGCTTATAAAACTTACTTGAAAAATTAGTGAAGTTTTGAAGATGAAAACTTATGAAATCCTTGAGTTTGTATTGCAAAACCCTTATAGGAACCTTAGATGATCTTGTTTATATATTTTTCTTGAAAAATCAATGGTGTTTCCTTGCTTCTTGATCTATGGCCGATCCAAATGAGGAGAGAAAGAGAGGAAATGTTTTGCTAGCTAGTTTGAGAAATACATGTATAATGGAAGTAAAATATCTAGTTTTAGTTATATATTATTTTAGACAAAAAGGACTACTAATTAATGGGAGCAAGTGAAGAATTTCAAGGTGTGTAAGAGATTGGTAAGGGGGGGGGGGNTGATCTATGGCCGATCCAAATGAGGAGAGAAAGAGAGGAAATGTTTTGCTAGCTAGTTTGAGAAATACATGTATAATGGAAGTAAAATATCTAGTTTTAGTTATATATTATTTTAGACAAAAAGGACTACTAATTAATGGGAGCAAGTGAAGAATTTCAAGGTGTGTAAGAGATTGGTAAGGGGGGGGGGGTGGTTAAGAGATTTGCAAGACTTTTGTAAGATTTTGTGTAAGTTATGTTAGATATTATTTGTTTTAGGGAATACCGGGTACCGAGTTTGCTAGAAGTAAAATTTAACGATGTTAACCGGGTCATAATAAAGTCATAAAAATTATGAAAATATATTGGGTACAAGTATTGAGTGTCGGAATAATTATTGTTTAGTTTTTACGAAAACCGTCGTAATTAAATACAATTTACGATATGAATTAAATAAATTTCCAAATACCGGGCAAATGAATTTTTAAAATCTCCGTGATGTTAAAATGAGCTTAGAAATATGTCGGGACCATTGTGGGGATTGCCGGACGTGTTAGTTCCATTTAGTGATCGCGTATTAGCGTTTATTTAAATGTGAATATACGTAATTCGTTGAATATACGAAAAATGGTAATTTAGGAAACCTACGAGTGGAATAGTATGCAAATGCCCTCGGGATGATATGTAGACTATTTCTAGTCCGTATGAAATGTCCCTAATGATGATGCATGGATTCGGAGCTAAACCTAACCGGTTGCTCGAATTTGAATACCCGTAAACTAGGTTTACGATGAAATGTATGACGACCATGAATAGTGTTTTCCCGCCCGGGATGAATAGTGTCATGTGAATAGTAACGCTTCTCGGAATCACTAACGGAGTCCGAAAATGATGAATAGTGAAATGATGAATAGTGACCGGTGAATAGTAAACGATGAATAGTAACCGATGAATAGTAAATAAGAAAGTTCGGGAAAATGACCAGAATTTTACGGGTTGTGACATACGTATTGGGCTTTGGGCCTCGTGGGCCGGAGCTACGCATTCACATGCATTACGGCCCACGCATTGTGGGCTATCGCATCAGTATTGTTTACCAAGCGGGTCCGTGACCCGGTGTAGACTATACGTCATCAGGTAGGGAGGACATTATTGTGATTAAACTATAGTTCTTATTTCTAAATGGTTAATGGATTATATATACATGACATCCGTTGGGTTATGATTGGTTTAACATGTTTAACTATAAAACTTGTTTATTGATAAATTTGAATCTTATCCATGTCGACACGTTAAGGATATGAAGCTATATTCACTAAAATTTTACGAAGAGATTTTCACAAACTGAGGTGGTTAAAAATGATAGGGTTAATTAAAAAGAAACAAGAGAATACGAGAGTGAGATCACATGATGCATATTCATGCCACTTTATGAAAAAAAAAATATGTAAAATTTGAATGAACATAGCATTTCTCTTTTATATTTGATGCTAATAATATGGATAACTAATCAACAACGTAAAAAAAACATGTCGATTGGAAATACTTTTGGTTCTAGACAAAATATGACCACCAAATAAATGTTAAAATCACAAAAAAAGAGTGTTTACTATATGCGGAGCATAACACATATTTAGTTACTATTAATAGAAATTATCATTTTCATTTTAGTGCTAAAAAGATAAGGATATGACATAATAAAACAATGGCGATTACCTACGCTTATCTCTAAAGTTTGGAAGCATTATTGGTGGACAATTTAGTAATCTTCAAACGAATAGAAAATGAAGTATCTTGGACTAGCCAAGTTAACGAAAACCATGATATTTTTTGCGAAAACTTTTCGGGAGTATAAGTGAAAAACACTTATCAAGAAAGTAAAACGAGCGCAAAGTTGGAATAAATGTGAGAACAGTTGTCAACACTGTTTTTTGAAGAAAATCTTAACAAAAATAAAAACATTTAATGTAAATATTTTTCACCACTAAATGCTCGACACGCGGACAAAACCTCACAGATATACAACATTCATTGCCTTAATAGTGAATGGAACTTTTGAATTTATTGCGTATCATTTGAAAGTATTCACTTCTCCCTTGAACGCAGGATATGATAATTTGTTAAGTTTTCCTTTAGTTTTCCTTATGCTTTAAGTTTAAGTGGAGAGAATTAATTGTTACTCAACTAGGATTAATTCAGTTTTATTATTTTTGCATTAATGTTTTTAGTTCTTTTGATTCATTCAAATTACAAAAATTTGAACATTGAAATTACAAGTTAGAATTTCTTTACTTTTATTTCTTAGCAAAGTTAATTACTTAAATCCTTTCCTTTTAGTTGTTTTTATCCATTCAAATTAAGAATTTAAACACTAAAATTACAAGTTGAGTTTCTTTACTTTTATTTCTTAGCAAACTTAATTTAAGTTGGTGTCATGAAATATGTAACTTAAAACCTTTGATTTAATCTTGATTATCTCTTATATAACATGAGAAGATATAAAACGGGAAAATAGATTTTTCTATTAACTTTTAAGAGAGCTCAATTTGAAATTGAGCTTTCTAAGGTGCTGTTTGGTGTAGGGGTGTCACTTTCAAAGAATGAAATCATTCATTAGTTTAATTATTTGGTTAGAGATGTGGAATTCAGCACAGTAAATGATAGTAATAATATGATTCTTCTATAAAGGGGTGGGTTTCTATTTTCTTTCTGACAAAGTGGGGACAAAGTAGGTATTGTGTCGATATGGACAAAGTGGGTATTGTGTTAATTTTGATGGAGCGATTGCTTTTTTTGTTTTTTAAATATTTATATATTTTTTTATTATTTGTTAAATAATAATATATAATATATTTTCTCTCTTTACATCAAATCCAAATCCAAATATAAATCCGAATCCGAATCCAAATCCTAAACCCATATGCAAACCAAACGGACCCTAATTGTCCAATAAAAGTCAAATTGACTTCAGTTTGGTCAAATGAATTTAAATTTCTTTCAGCAAAATAAATATGTATAATAACACATGTGATTAATTAAAAAAAAGTGCTAATAATTGTTAAATTATAAATAAATTATAAGGTCTTAAGTAAAATTATCAATTTTTATGCTTCTTAATAAACTTATAAATTTAATAAATACCTCTTATACTTTTATATTTTTATTTTAAAAAAACATATACGTTGTTGTTATTAATATACTTATTATCATTATATATTAAAAAAACATATGCATGAAATTCTAAATATCAGAATGAAAGCACGAGTTAGTGTAATATGTAAATGAATACACGATATTGGACACATAAGAACGATTCATGTTACTTCAATTTATAGGATTTAGTAAAGATCCGCAAATGTATTTATATTTACTAACAACATTCAATAATGACTCATGTTATTTTTCTTTATAAGTTTAACTTGTGCATACACGGTTTTAAAAACTAAATACGGCTAAATTATTATTAACATGGATATAAATATCACAATGAAAACACGACCCCACGGGTTACTGTTACTGTGAGATAAAAATAAATACACCAGATTGTACATATATATATGTAATTCCTCTCTAATGTTTTAATAATGATATCTGATTTTTTTCTAAGGTTATTACGAGCTATTAAACACACATAATGTCTATAACAGGACATCACTAGTTAAATTTAAACATCATCAACATTAACACCATGTCAGTTAAACAAAATTAAATACTTCGTCAAAAATATATATACAAATTATTAATCGATATTAATACATAATGGAAAACTTGCGTACAAACTTGCGCGTGCATGGTATTGTAACTATATAAATATAAAAGATTTTACTTATTTTTATGAAAAAACACTTATTTAACAGCCTCATCCTCATGTATACGGGGTTAAAAACTAATACATTACAATGGAACAACACTTTTATTAATCTTATTTTCACTCTTTAAAACACTTTACTAAAATTATTATTTTTACTATTTCAAAAAGGTTTAGTAACATTATGGTTTTTGAAATGTAAGTGAAATACTTAATCTGCCATAGTTGTTCAACAATAATAATCAGTCATTTTCTAACTAATTGTATGGTTTTCAAATTCACATTATAGTTTTCATCTTATTTCAGATACAAGAATTAGTCAAGGATACCAAACTACAAAGTGAACGTAATGATACGTTATAGTGTTCTAGGTCCTTTGAGGATAAAGTCGCGCAACAAAACAAACAATCTTTTTCGTTATACATTATTTCATGTCAAATAACATTGGGAAGCTAGTGCCTTTCTGTTTGTTCTTTTCTTTGTTTTCTTACAAGCCTCTTTTATACCCTTAGAGCACGCGGTAACATGGCTTTTGGGGGTGAGTTATAACATAACTCAGGGAAGTTAAGGTGAGTTATGCCTTACCAGGGCTTGATGGCAAATCCACGTTAACGTGGTGAGTCACTGCCATAACGCAGCGTTATGCTGCTTCTAATTTAAAAAATAATAATAATAAAAAAATTACACTTTTTGCCCTTGTAACATGACTTTTGGGGGTGAGTTATATGATAACGCAGCGGTAACATGACTTTTGGGGATGAGTTATATGATAACGCAGGGAAGTTAAGGTGAGTTATAGGTGAGTTATGGTACCATGGGGTTTTTTGGTGAGTTAAGGTTAAAAGGTTAAAGCTGATGTGGCGCTGACGTGGTAGTGGGTTATGTTATAACTCATGGGCATGCTACCGAATGCTCTTAAGGATAAATCAAGTAGACCAAACTACAAAGTGAACGTAATGGTACGTTATAGTGTTCTATCTCCTTTGAGGATAAAGTTGTGCAACAAAACTGACAGTCTTTTGTTGCATGTGTGGATTCGGTCACTCGGTGATTTAGAATTTTGGCCTTGCAAGAAACGAAAATCGTAAAATGAAACTGTGTTTTGTGTCCTATTTTGGTTTTGCAGTAGCATAAACCTTATGCCATGTAATGGAACCTCATGTTGTAGCCGATTTGATATCTGAGCCAGGGTAGTCGGGTTGGGATTTCAATGATATGTTGTATGTTTTGTATGCCTAATATGGATAGTGCTTGCCTGCTTATGAATATTCACTTCCTTTGTGAGTCTTTTATTTGTTGTCATGAAAAATGTCGGCTATAAACTGCAGACATTGTCAATAGCCGATTCGATATCTGATCGCAAACTCATATTGTTTTATAACTTGGCTTAATGCTAGTGTTATGTGTTGTGTATATGTTATGGTCGTAAATGATGATTTCATGAGTGATGTTAGTTTGAAAAGGAAATTGATATTTTGTTTTAATTGGTGTGACGTTGTATAAAGTCAGTTTCGATAGTCCTTTGTGCTTAATGTTATTCTGTTTAGTTTTTAGATGTTCTTAAGAGTTACTCGGCTTATTCTGCATGTATTCTTATATCTTAATTTATGTTAACAGCTTGCTAATTGTGATGTTATCATGGGAGTTCTATGTAGGGTAGAAACAAAAGTTTTCACCTCACCAGTTAGATGTGGGGCATGAACAGTTTTGTTAATACAAATATCGCCTAAAAACGTTATTTATATTTTACGATCTTTGCTAAGTTTTGTTAACGACAAAGTGTAAACTTTAGTTTTTAGTAAAACATGATTTTAGTTTTAGTCTTGCATAACTAGACTTTATTTACTACATTTACATTTCATATTAAACATAACATTTTCATATTACTAAATATAGAAAATGTAACATGACATCATGACATACATCATGAGCATTTATGGAAAGCTTACTAAATCTAGTAGTTGACTTTCCATAAGATCTGTTACACATTTAGAAGGTTTCATACTCTATCTATTATGTGTTGACTTGAACAAACATGATTTGACATTGCTAGATATGGAAAGATTGCTTGTAGTCTTTGACTGTCAGACCTGGCGGAACCCTTGGGGTACAAGGGCGGAACCCTTGTTTTGGTTCCGCCGGATCCGCCAGTTTGCTGGTTTAGTTGGCTTTAAATACCAAGCCACTTGCAAGAAATCTCTCATCACTTCTCATGATAATTTACACATACATTCTCATTGCATTCATCTAACTCATTAACACTTCATTTGTGTGAGATCTTTTGTAGCAAAGAAGATCACAAGTTCATACCAAAAGTTACAAGTTTCAACATAACGTTGCAAGTCTTGTTAGCATAGTCTTGTGTAAACTAGCGTGGTTTATACATCTATTCATTGTGTACTTTCAGTAGTGATCGGTTAGTATTTTAGGCCTTAAAATACATAGTGTGACGGGAGTGGTTGTACCCTTGTAAAAGAACTCGACATCTAGCTTTGTGTCGGTAATCTTGTGTAAGCAACGTGTAAGGTTTTCTCCACCGGTGAAAGGAGCTTGTTGACTAGTGAAAGAAACTCTCGAATTGGATACTCGGGGCGTGGAGTAGGGCAAGGAAAAAGAGTCCTTGTAGCCGAACCACGATAAACTATCGTGTTGTGGTTTGATTGTTTCTTTCGTTATTCTTGCATATTACATATTGTCTTTTAGTTTAGATCTTTGATTAAACGTAAAGTTTCAAAAGATAATTAACTTAAAAACCGGTAAACTATTCAACCCCCCTTCTAGTTTTCCACAATTGGCATCAAGAGCTACGTTACTCAAGCTTTTAAAATATATTGTGTTTTAAAACTTAAAACAATCCATGGATTTGTAAAATTACAAAGAAGGGCAATCTATGCAAAGACCACCACTATTTGAAGCTAATGGTTTCATATATTGGAAAAACCGTTTTGAAACTTACATGAAGTCAAAAGATATAGATCTGTGGTATATAATTATTAATGGTGATAACATAGCTAATTTTAAAGATGGTACAAATGGTAAAGATGAGGATAGGTCTTTTACCAAACACAATGAAGATCAAAAGAACTTGATTGCTAAAAATAATGAGGCAAAAATGATGCTTTACAATGCTTTACCAAAGAAAGAATATGAAAGAGTCTTTATGTGTAAAACAGCTAAAGAAATTTGGCAATCTTTAATAGTCACACAAGTTAATGATAACAAAATTGATCTTCTTGTTCAATAATATGAACAATTTACTATTCCCGAAGATGAGATTATTGATTGTGCTTTTGCTAGGTTTAACACTATTATTACTTCACTTAAAGCACTTGATGAATCTTGTAGCACGCATTTTGTCAGAAAATTCCTTAGAGCACTCCATCCGAAGTGGAGAGCCAAAGTGACGGCAATTGAAGAATCTAAGGATCTTTCAAGCATGTCACTTGATGAGCTAATTGGAAACCTCAAAGTTCATGAAATGGTAATGGAAAAAGATTCGGAAATAATTAAAGGCAAGAAAGAAAAAATGAAGTCTATTGCATTAAAAGCTAGAGTTCAATCAAGCAATGATGAAGAATCTAGCTCGGATAGTGATGATGAAGAATATGCAATGGCCGTTAGAGACTTCAAGAAGTTCTTTCGAAGACGTGGGAAGTTTGTGAGGCAACCTAAGGATGATAAGAAAGCTTCCCAAAAAGATCGTGATGACAAGAAAGAAAAGGGAGAAAGAAAGTGCTTTAGGTGCGGAGACACAAGTCATCTCATAGGAGAATGTCCAAAACCACCCAAAAGTAAAACTCAACGAGCTTTTGTAAGTGGTGCTTGGAGCGATAGTGAAGATGATGACGAAGAGCCTAAGAACGAAGAAATTGCTCTCATGGCTCAAGACTCAAATGAGGTACAATCTGACTCATCTTGTTCTTCTATTGATGATGATACATTGCAAAAAGAATATAACAAACTTTGTGAACTAAGCCTAAAAATCATAAATAAAAACAAATTTTTAAAGACTAAAAAGGAATTTTTGGAAAATGAAGTTTATGAATTAAAAGAAAAAGCTAAGAGGTTAGAAAATAGTAAAAGTATTGACACATTGTGTAAATCATGTGAAGAGTTTAAACTCGAAATTGAGAAACTTAAAACTACTCAAAACGATCTAATCAAACAAACCTCAAAGTTTAAAAAGTTCGATAAAAGTATTTCTTGTGCGGATGAAATAATGAAACTCCAAAAGTCACCATTTGATAAAACGGGATTAGGTTTCATGAAATTAGAAACTTCAAAGAGTCAAATGAATCAAGACGAGAAAGCACAAAAAACTAAAAAAACTGCTACAGACACCCACGGACCAGACGGAACCCAAAACAGGGTTCCGCCCGTTGAACCCAAAGGTTCCGCGGGGTCTGCAGCAGAAAAACTACTTTCTACGCCGGACCGTACTAAATTTGTTAAAGTCACAAATAAGTCCAAAATTAGTATAAATGATACAAAACTAAAACCAGCTATTAAGGTTGGAGTAGGACTTGGTAGAAATGAATTTAGAACTAAAACCACTCAACCGAGACCTAAAACTCCTATTCCCAAACGCCCCTTTCCAAAGAGCAACTACAACATGCAACCAAACTACCAACATGGTTGGAACCAAAACACACCTAGACATTACCAAACTCCAAATTACATGTCATGGAACCCATATCTTCCATTTCCATACATGGATCAAGTTAATGGTATGTTTAACCAAAATGGACCCATGAGATATTGGGGACCAAATGTTTGAGTGTTTTGTATAAAATAGGTGTGCTTCAAAGTTAATTTGGAACCGGATGAATGGATCAAAGATAGTGGTTGCTCAAGGCACATGACGGGGAACAAAAGCCTCTTCTCAACTTATCAAAAATGTGATGGAGGTAATGTCACGTTTGGTAGCAAGGCTAAATGCAAAATCATCGGAAAAGGTACAATCTCTCATGACTCTCTCTCTATAGATGATGTAGCTCATGTTGATAACCTAGGTTTTAATCTCCTTAGTATTAGTCAACTTTGCCGGAAAAAGTATAACGTCCTTTTTAGTGAAAATGGAAGTAAAATACTTAAAGATGGCATAACCATAGCTAAAGGTGTTCTTAAGAACAACGTGTATGTCATGAAGATGGATCAAACATCTAGAGACAAACTTTGTCTCACCTCATTAGATGAATCTTCAACTTTATGGCATAGACGTTTAGGACACGCTAATATGAGACTTATTCAAAACCTCTCCTCTAAAGACCTAGTTCGAAACCTACCCAAGTTGAAATACGACCAACACTTTTGTGATGCTTGCAAAGTTGGTAAACAAGTTCATAGTAGCCATAAGGCTAAAAATGTAGTGTCTACATCTAGGTGTCTAGAACTTTTACATATGGATTTGTTTGGTCCATCCGCTATACAAAGTTATGGAGGAAACTTCTATACCTTAGTTATAGTAGATGACTACTCAAGATATACTTGGACAAAATTTTTGAAAAGTAAAAACGAAGCTTTTGACCAATTTGAAATTCTAAGTAAGAAAATTCAAAACCAATTAGGAACATGCATTGTGTCTATTAGAACGGACCACGGTCGTGAGTTTGACAATGAAATACAATTTGGAAACTTTTGTGATAAAAATGGTATAACACATAATTTCTCGGCACCACGCACTCCTCAATCTAACGGTGTAGTAGAACGTAAAAACCGTACTTTACAAGAGATGAGTAGAACAATGCTTAATGAACAAAACATTCCTCAAAAGTTTGGTGTAACGCCGTTGACACGTCAACCTACATTTTAAATCGTGTCTTAATTAGACCATTTTTGAAGAAAACTCCATATGAACTATATAAAGGTAAAAAGCCTACATTAGGATATTTTAGAGTGTTTGGGAGTAAATGCTTTATTCTTAATACCAAGGATTATCTCACCAAATTCGACCCAAAGTCTTATGAAGGTGTGTTTCTTGGATATTCACAAAGTAGTAAAGCTTACATTGTCTTAAATAAAGAAACCTTGAGAGTCGAGGAATCGTTAAACGTAACATTTGACGAAAGTCCACCTCCCTCTAAGACATCACCTTTGGTAGATGATGACTTAGTTGAAAGTCAAATAATGGAAAATCAAGAAATCCTAGATAATGACAAAGAAGAAGAACCATCAAACCAAGAAATTGTCAATGTTAAAGAATCTAAAAGTCATCCATTAGATAGTGTCATAGGAAATATTAATGAAAGAACACTAAGATCAAAAGTGCAAAATGAAAGTAACTTCTTTTGTTTCATGTCAACCATTGAACCGAAAAATGTAAACGAAGCTATAAAAGATGAATCATGGTTAATAGCTATGCAAGAAGAATTAAATCAATTTGTTAGAAATGATGTTTGGACATTAGTTACTCAACCAAAAAGTCAAACAATAATAGGAACAAAATGGGTTTTTCGTAATAAAATGGATGAAAACGGTGTAGTGTCTAGAAACAAAGCTAGGCTAGTAGCACAAGGATATAATCAACAAGAAGGCATTGACTACGATGAAACTTTTTCTCCGGTTGCTAGGCTCGAGTCAATAAGAATTTTACTTGCATATGCATGCGCACACAATTTTAAACTTTTTCAAATGGACGTCAAAAGTGCATTCTTAAATGGATTTATAAATGAAGAAGTGTATGTTGCTCAACCACCGGGCTTCATCGATTTTGAAAAACCTAATCATGTTTACAAACTTAAAAAGGCTTTATACGGACTTAAGCAAGCTCCAAAAGCATGGTATGATCGACTTAAAACCTTCCTAGTTGACCATAGGTATACCATGGGACTAGTAGATAATACTCTCTTCACTAAAAAGAAAGGCTCACATATTATCATAGTCCAAATCTATGTTGATGACATTATATTCGGTTCAACTTGTCAAGAATTATGTGTCGATTTCTCAAAAATCATGCATGATGAGTTTGAAATGAGTATGATGGGAGAACTCAACTTTTTCCTAGGACTCCAAATTAAACAACTAGAAGATGGTATCTTCTTTAACCAATCAAAATATATTAAGAACATGCTTAAGAAATTAGGTCTAGAAGACTCAAAACCAATCAAGACACCTATGTTCACGGAAATCAAACTAACCAAGGATGAGGAAAGTGAATCCGTAGATAGTACTAAATATAGAGGTATGATTGGAAGTCTACTTTACCTCATGGCTAGTAGACCCGACATTATGTTTAGTGTTTGTATATGTGCTCGCTTTCAAGAAGATCCTAAAACAATTCACCTTGAAGCCGTAAAAAGGATCTTTAGATATATTAAGGGTACTACACACATAGGATTATGGTATCCCAAAGGAACGGGAGTAGACACCATAGTGTATGCCGACTCGGACCATGCCGGTGACTATGTTGATAGAAAAAGTACAAGTGGTATTTGTACTTTTATTGGACATTGTCTCACCTCATGGTTCTCTAAGAAGCAAACGGCTCTCGCTATCTCAACAACTGAAGCCGAATACGTATCGGCCGGAAAAGCATGTCAACAAGCTCTTTGGATGAAGCAAACTCTTGTCGACTACGAAATTCAACTTAACGATATCTCCATTCTTTGTGACAACAAAGGAGCCATAGATCTTAGCAAGAATCCAGTTCAACATGCTCGTACTAAACATATTGAAATCCGTCATCATTTCCTTCATGACAATGTTCAAAAAGGAAACATCTCAATTGAGAAAGTTTCTTCCGAAAACAACATCGCCGACATTCTCACAAAACCTCTTAAAAGAGAACCATTTAACCTTCTTAGGCTTGGCTTAGGATTAATGGAACCTACATTGTAGTTCTGAACGTTAGAATAAAATCACAAAAATCAAAACAAATCAAAAAAAAAATTTACTCTGCTGATGCAGCGGAACCCTTCGACATAAGGGGCGGAACCCCATTTTTGGTTCCGCCGTATCCGCCGACCTACAACAACTTTTTCTTATTTTATATTAAACCAAACACCCCTTATCTCATACCACCACTTCAAAACTGCTACTATTCACTTCACCACTCACCCACACCAACGAAAATTTGGTCCTCTCTTCATACACATTGCTCTCTTATCATCATTGTAAGTAATCTAAACATAATCATACTCCTGATCTGTGTCTAGGAATTCTATTTTTGCACAAAATCTAAAACTTGGGGTTATGCATTAACTTGAGAAATTCATATAGAACATTAGTGGTTAAACTAAACTAATCATGTTTCCCATAGTTAGGAATTGCATCCTTGTAAGATATTAACATGTTTACTAAAACACCCCATGACAAATTCTTGCAAAAATTTCTCACACATAGGACAAATATTTTTTTTCGTCTCATATTGTAAATACAAAATAAAAACGTTATGTTTAAAACATCACTTGCATAATGTCTCTTGAATGCTAAAGGGAATACATAACTAATATGTATTTTCGGGTATATTCAAACGAAGCTACATTGACTTAGGAGCGTTTGGGTTATCTTTTGTTTACAACTAAAACTTGCATCATAAAACGTTTTAAGCATAAAAAATGAGTCAAGATAACCGCACCTCCACATTGTTTTCATATAGGCACACACTAGAACATCCACATTGTAGAAATCATTACTTTGAACTAAAAATGCGAAATTTGGTGTTTTCTAGGAATCATCATGCCTCCCGCAACTCATTATGATCATAAGGACACCATTCACTACCTACCCAAACCCCACAAAACCAAAGGCCTTACCGAAGCTCAAAGGGACATTTTCAAAGCCTTAGAAAAACGCTATGTCCACGAGGGTAGAACCATTGACCCATCCTTCCTAGCCGGAACCAATCTCCATAGGGAACTCGCCACCATCAACTTTGATTGTCTATTAGAAATCGACGAGCCTATTTGTCCTAGGTTCATTCTAGAATTCTATGCATCCGTCACTCTTTCTACGGATGATTATGGTTACATGTCTATCAACTTCATGGCTAGTAGCAACCAATACACCTTCACTCTCAATGAATTTGCTCAAATCTTAGGAATTCCACACCATGGTACTTGCATCTACACCGACAAGCATTCACTCTCAACCCTTGACACTCTCATGGATAGAATCCATCCTTATGACACTCCTCTTGTGTCCAAGGATGTACTTCGTGAGCATCTCTCTGTTAGGACTTCCGACACGGAGAACCCGTACCGGGAACGAGGTCAACAAGGACCCCTATGGTATGGAACTTAATGAACTCAAGCCTCAATTCAAGAAATGGGAAGAAGTCCTTAGAGCCAATGTCATTAGCACCATAGGAAACCGGGACCATATCAATGTTTGCCTTTGTTACATGCTCTACTCTTTGTCCGTTAGGCAACCCTTCAACTTGGCCTACTACATGGCCAAAAGGATGGCCGACATTCCCGTGCAAGGCACAACGGCTATGCCATATGGAATGCTCTTGACCCATCTCTTTAGGCACATTGCTCCAATTCCTCCGACCCCAAGAGGCCTTCGCCTAGATTACTCTCTCATTTCACACACATTTGTACCACTTAGTGATAAGAGAGTCTCCAAAGCCCAAGGGAAACACCCTCATCCTCACACTTCCTCATCTTCATCATCGATGAGTGAAGAGGACGGGTTAGCCAACTCTAGGCTTCCACCTCTTGAATACCTTTCACAACTTCCCAACATACCTAACGAGTCCGAGGAGTTCAAGCAAACTAAGGGGATGTTCAAATGCTTTGGAAGGTTTCTTGGAAAGCTCAACAAGAAGATGGATCGCCAATGAGAGCGTGTGTAGGGAGTGTTTGGCACTAGGGGATATTTGAACAATTTGAATGTTTAACTCTATGCTCAATGGATTTATGTATTTGTAGGAATATTTGATGTTGTTTAGAACATATTTGCACTAACAATGATGCAGGAAGGCGACATTTGATATGTTGTCAAATTTTCAAGTTTATGCAAAATTTCACTAAGTTTACGAGCCTCCGATCAAAGTCTATCGGTAAGAGTGTTTTTACATTCATTTTTTGCATTTCCTAATCAGATATACCTTAAATTTTATGTTCCAAGAGTTTTCGGAAAACTTGGATTTCGTCTCGACCCCCTTGCACCTGTTCTGTCTACTCTCAGACCCTTGGCGGAATTGGTGGAACCAAAAATAGGGTTCTGCCAATACATTTTCTGGGTAAACCTAGTTTTGGCCCAACGGACAAGACGGAACCCAAAGTAGGGTTCCGCCCTTGTTGTCGTTTGGTTCCGCCATACATCTGCAGAAAGTTTTTCAAAATTTTCGAATTTCAACTATTTCACATCTCCAACTCATCCCTTTCAGTTTAAAACTCATTTCTCATTAGTTGTAAAGTGTATTAGAGGCAATCTTAGCAATAAAAACCAATATAAGGCCATTTCCCGCCAAAAATCAAATTCAACTATAACTAACTCAAGGAACCCTTCCCCATAAGGCAAGGAACCCTCCATAAGGTTCCTTAGTATCCGTGGGACATCTTATCCAAATCACTATGACAAGATCACTAAGCATTTAGTGCAAATCTTGGTCTTCTTACTCCACCATTTTCATTGGATTGACTTCCAATGATTTGACAACCTTCATAACTCTTCCAAATCATTAGAAACCTCTATTTTTTTATGGTAGAACATCAAATCCAAACACTCCTTTCCACATTTCTTCACCTCTATAAATTTGACCATCTTAGAACACTTTCAAATCACACCATCACCATCTTAATCTCTGAAAATAATCTTCTAACCTACAATTTTGACAATGACAAAGTCAACAATCACCTCTCCACCATCTCGACCCATTAGGAGAACCGCATGAATAAGTGTCAAACCTTTTTGTTGCAACGCCACCATCAATCTTAGCTCCTCATCTTCGGATGAATCACCACTAATCATCTCCTCACCAATCAAAGACAAAAATTTCCTCAATCTTGCAACTCCCACACCATCACCAAAGTTCAACCATGTTATCACCACTCCACCTCCAACTAAAACACCCATTGATCCAAGTCCACCACCGGCTCAAACTCAACCATCCAAGACACCATCTCCACCCAAATCACCAAAACTTGAACCAATGGAACTTTTTGGAACTCCACTAACATCACCAAATCCTTTTCTAGAAGATCTTGAGGATCTTCCACCACAATCAACAAATCCACCACCATTGCTGATATGTGTTAAATCACATATCATTTATTTACCATTTTAAGACCAAAAAGACCAAAAACGCTAACAAATGCCAAAGATATACGTGTTTTTGTGTTTATAATTGTGCAGGTAATGATATTGCAAAAACGGACTTGAAACACACCAAAACAATCAAAAACGAGCACGAGATGGAAGAAAGTCAACAAGGTCAAAGCCCGGGATTCCGTAGTCAAAGCTGAGTGAAGAAAAGTCAACATTGGTCCTTTTACTTTCATGAATTGGCAAATTAAGTCCTTGTATGGAGTTTTGCATAATGGCAAGTTCAGCCCTTGAAGTTTCAAAGATTACATGCTTGGACCTTGGATTCACTTTTAAATACAAAGCTGGTCCATAATTCATTTAGTCCAAGCCAATGAGAAAATAAACCCAAAAACACAAACCTGGCCCATTCCCTTCTTTAACCCACGGTTAAAAAAAATAATAAACAATAAAAAATATATAACTTTCCCTCCCCCCAAATCATATCCCGTACCATCCCTATCCCCAAATCATATGAACCCTAAAATACCCTCACCCACAATTACTCAATTCAACCTCGTATTAAGGGCTGAAGGGTCAATTCCCACCACCACTGACACCCTGTCAGAGTTTGGCAGCTAAAGAATGACAAGTGGCTGAATGTGATTGGATTAAACACGTCATTGGAGTAATTCTATGCTTCTGATTGGTTGGATGGTGTCATCAAGGATCTAAAAAGGATATTCGAGTAGAGATGCTCTTTCCAGACTCTTCCAAAGAGGAATCCCAAGTTGCCCAAGACCTCACTCACCTCAGCTATAAATAGGACGGATTGTAGCTTGTTAGGAGTTAGTTTTTCTTGTAACGTTACTCTGTCAATTTCATTTTTGAGTTGTAATTGTTTTTAATCAATGAATGAATGAATGAATGTTTAGTTAATAAGCTTCTTTTCTAAATTATGTTTTCTCAAAATCCATAAGCTCTTTCAGCTTGTTGTTGTTAATTCAGTCTCATAAGCTCACTCAAGCTTATGAGACATTTATAAAAGCTTGTAGTTTCATTTTGTTCACAGTTTCATTATCTTCTAAAAATA
>LBNU01026526.1:3649-24579 GCA_014162995.1 Artemisia annua | reverse complement strand
AGGAAACAATGGAAGTCTTTATGGATGATTTTTCGGTTTATGGTGATTCTTTTACGTCTTGTCTCTCCCATTTAGAACAAATGCTCCAACGATGCGAACAAACTAATTTGGTTCTAAATTGGGAGAAATGTCACTTTATGGTTAAAGAGGGTATAGTCCTTGGCCATAAGATCTCTAAGGCCGGGATTAAGGTTGATAGGGCTAAAGTCGATGTGATCGCAAAGCTACCTCATCCCACGACCGTCAAGGGAATTAGAAGTTTCCTCGGTCATGCAGGCTTTTACCGATGATTTATTCAAGATTTTTCCAAGATTGCCCGACCTTTGACCCACCTTCTTGAAAAGGATGCTCCATTTATCTTCTCAAATGAGTGCATTGATGCATTTAATATTCTTAAGAAGAAGTTAACGGAAGCTCCTATCTTAGTTGCCCCCGATTGGGACTTACCTTTTGAGCTCATGTGCGATGCTAGCGATTATGCTATCAGGGCGGTCCTTGGGCAACGAAAGAATAAGCATTTCCAACCGATACACTATGCAAGCAAAACGATGAACGATGCTCAATCTCATTACATGACTACCGAAAAAGAAATGTTAGCCGTCATATATGCCTTTGAAAAATTCCGACCATATCTTCTCTTGAAAAAGTGCATAGTGTATACGGATCATTCGGCTTTAAAGTACTTAATGAACAAACAAGATGCTAAACCAAGACTTATGCGATGGGTTCTCCTCCTTCAAGAATTCAATGTTGAAATTCGAGACAAGAAAGGAGCGGAGAACCTAGCAGCCGATCATTTGTCTAGACTCGAAAATCCTCATCAAAGTGTTCTCGAGAAAAAGGATATAAATGAATCATTTCCTCTTGAGACACTTGGGAGTGTATCACATAGTGATTCTAGTACCCCATGGTTCGCCGATTTTGCGAATTACCATGCGGGGAACTTCATAAGGAAAGGGATGTCGTCCCAACAGAAAAAGAAATTCTTTAAGGATGTTAAGCATTATTATTGGGACGACCCCTATTTTTTTAGAGTTTGTGCGGATCAAGTGATCCGCCGATGTGTTCACGGCAAGGAAGCCGATGAAATTCTTATGGCATGCCACAATGGACCCACGGGGGGACATCATGGTGCCAATTTTACCGCAAAGAAAGTTTTTGATTCTGGCTTCTATTGGCCGACGATATACCGAGATGCACAAGATTTGGTGACTTGTGACTCGTGCCAATGTCAAGGAAAAATTTCACAACGTGATGAGATGCCTCAAAACGCTATTCAAGTTTGTGAAATCTTTGATGTCTGGGGTATCGATTTTATGGGACCATTCCCGTCTTCGAGAGGGAATAAGTACATACTTTTGGCAGTCGATTACTTGTCTAAATGGGTTGAAGCGAAGGCGCTCCCCACAAATGACGCCCGAGTAGTGGTTAAGTTCTTGAAAAACTTGTTTTCCCGATTTGGTACACCTCGTGCTATCATAAATGATCGTGGTACTCATTTTTGTAATGATCAATTTGCTAAAGTCATGTACAAATATGGAGTTACTCATCGTCTTAGTACCGCGTATCATCCGCAAACGAGCGGTCAAGTTGAGGTGTCCAATCGTGGTCTTAAGAGAATTTTAGAAAGAACCGTTGATGGAAATCGTGCTTCTTGGTCCGACAAGTTGGATGATGCATTATGGGCTTTCCGCACCGCTTACAAAACCCCCATCGGGTGTACTCCTTATAAGTTGGTGTATGGAAAGGCTTGTCACCTGCCCATTGAATTAGAGCATAAGGCCTTTTGGGCCTTGAAGCATGCTAATTTTGACCTCAAAACCGCGGGTGATCATCGTAAAGTTCAATTAGATGAGTTAACCGAACTTCGTGATCAAGCCTACGAGAATTCTTTGATCTACAAAGAGAAAACGAAGAGGATTCATGATTCCAAAATCAAAAACCGCGTTTTCAACGTTGGTGATCAAGTCCTTCTTTTCAATTCTCGATTGAAGATTTTCTCGGGCAAGCTCAAAACCCGTTGGTCTGGACCGTTCACTATTACTTTTTGTTGTGTTATGTCCAGGAATTTCCCGAATAATGATGACTCTCGTGCTCGTTTACTATCTCATCATCACTCGAGTCTCATTCTTCATGCTTTTGGAAGATTCGCATATTATATCCTAAATCTTATCGACTAACGTATCTTTGGCATAATTAATAAACGGCCCTAGACTTATGTTAGGATTACCCTTACCTTTTCAAACATTGAGGACAATGTTTCGTTTTAGTTTGGGGGGGGGGGTCAATCTTCGATTTGATTTGACTTGCACTTTCATATGTGTCGTTTACTCATGCAACCTCGTTTTTCCTCAAAAAATATCAAAAATTAAAAATTTTTGAATAATTGTGAAAAAGAATAAGTGTTGAAAAGTTGTGAAAAATAGAATTAAAATAGAATAAATGCTTTGACACCGTGTTGACTTTCTTGTTGGCGAGAGTAGGAATAATATTTTTGACTTGATCGGGCGTGTTGAGCCCTAGCTTGTTCCCTTAACCAATGATGATCACATAAGCTTGTGCTAGTTTTGTACACAAGGAGCTACTCTTTTATCGGCTCCCGTACATTACTTTATATATGCGCAGCTTAAAAGCTTTCGCTAGTCTTTTACATAAGAAGCTAGAAAACGCGAATTCTTTTACTAGAGTTTGCAAGTTTCCGTAACTGACTTTATATATGCGTGGCTTGATTATCGGCTAAGTATTCGCGGATCTCATTATTTGAGATTTGTTAAAAAGGCGAAGAGCGAGAAATGATAGTGTTTATTTAGAAGTTAGATGCCATACATGGAGTAGTGGTTCTCTTTAAAGCTCATCGGAGGTACTTGTGGCCTTTCGTTCCCATCATCTTGTTTCACCCCATATCTTGTGTATAATAATTAAAGATGTCTCGGTTTTGACGAAATTTAGTTCTTTATCTTCTTAAGAGAATCTTTGTTTGAAAAATTGGGTACACATCAAGGATACACGCCATTGTCTCGAGTTGTATTGAATTGTATTTCGATGTATTGAGTTGTATCGTATGTGGTTTCAGAGCTACCCTTTAAAGCCCGGTATTCATAAGAGCTAAGGTGCTTTGAGACTTCGGATTGAGATCGGACCTTGGATCCTACTTCTAACCTAATAAGTTGGCGGTAGGTCTTGGATTGAAACCGTGAAGGTTCGGAGTTGAAAAGTTACTAAGGCAAGAAAAAGAAAGAAAAAATGAAAAAAAGTATCAAGAAAAGTTTTTAAAAAAATGAAAAAAAGTGAAAAAAAAATCAAAAGAAAGAATAAGGATTTATGTTGAGATTTATGGATTATGAGATTAAGTCTTAAGACTAAAGTTGGTAGCACGTGAGGTGCATGCGAATGATCCTAGATCGGGCGCATGAGGTGCACGTGAAGGTACTCTCCAACTTATGTCTATTTTTGATGTATTCCAAGGTCTTTGTGTATGTATCCAATATCCTTGATGTGGACCTCATTTTTCGAGCAAACCTTCTTAAGAGAAGATCGATAACTACTTAGCGTTGGGATTCTTGGTATCTTTATCGGACTAACTCATATTGGAACGAGAATATATGAAGCAATTCATTTCTCAACTTAATTTAAAAAAAAATTCTAGATACACTAAGATTTGGGAACAAGGGGTTTTTACACAAGTAACTACGATGAGTAGTATTGACATTTAACTTGTAAATAAACGGTGATCTCGTTCATAAGCTTAGTTTGGGGACTTGTGAAAAATCAAGGATGACGAATTTTATCCTTTTGGTCACTATTCTATGAATTGTGTTTCTACTCGATGAACCTAATAATTATCGCAAGATAATGAAAGTCGATATACCGTCACCCGAATAAGTTGTGAAAAGTTCAAAAGTAATAAGTGTAATAAATGGAGGAACAATGAAAATGGAATAACGGGGCGTTTAAGGGAATAAATGGTTTCGTATCTCTTTCGAACATTTTGCTACTTTTCAAAGTTAAGTAAAAAGAGCTATGAAATTATTTATCTCTAAAGCGTGATTGAATCCCATTGCGNATGCAACCTCGTTTTTCCTCAAAAAATATCAAAAATTAAAATTTTTGAATAATTGTGAAAAAGAATAAGTGTTGAAAAGTTGTGAAAAATAGAATTAAAATAGAATAAGTGCTTTGACACCGTGTTGACTTTCTTGTTGGCGAGAGTAGGAATAATATTTTTGACTTGATCGGGCGTGTTGAGCCCTAGCTTGTTCCCTTAACCAATGATGATCACATAAGCTTGTGCTAGTTTTGTACACAAGGAGCTACTCTTTTGTCGGCTCCCATACATTACTTTATATATGCGCAGCTTAAAAGCTTTCGCTAGTATTTTACATAAGAAGCTAGAAAACGCGAATTATTTTACTAGAGTTTGCAAGTTTCCGTAACTGACTTTATATATGCGTGGCTTGATTATCGGCTAAGTATTCGCGGATCTCATTATTTGAGATTTGTTAAAAAGGCGAAGAGCGAGAAATGATAGTGTTTATTTAGAAGTTAGATGCCATACATGGAGTAGTGGTTCTCTTTATAGCTCATCGGAGGTATTTGTGGCCTTTCGTTCCCATCAGCTTGTTTCACCCCATATCTTGTGTATAATAATTAAAGATGTCTCGGTTTTGATGAAATTTAGTTCTTTATCTTCTTAAGAGAATCTTTGTTTGAAAAATTGGGTACACATCAAGGATACACGCCATTGTCTCGAGTTGTATTGTATTGTATTTCGATGTATTGAGTTGTATCGTATGTGGTTTCGGAGCTACCCTTTAAAGCCCGGTATTCATAAGAGCTAAGGTGCTTTGAGACTTCGGATTGAGATCGGACCTTGGATCCTACTTATAACCTAATAAGTTGGCGGTAGGTCTTGGATTGAAACCGTGAAGGTTCAGAGTTGAAAAGTTACTAAGGCAAGAAAAAGAAAGAAAAAATGAAAAAAAGTATCAAGAAAAGTTAAAAAAAATGAAAAAAAGTGAAAAAAAAATCAAAAGAAAGAATAAGGATTTATGTTGAGATTTATGGAATATGAGATTAAGTCTTAAGACTAAAGTTGGTAGCACGTGAGGTGCATGCGAATGATCCTAGATCGGGCGCATGAGGTGCACGTGAAGGTACTCTCCAACTTATGTCTATTTTTGATGTATTCCAAGGTCTTTGTGTATGTATCCAATATCCTTGATGTGGACCTCATTTTTCAAGCAAACCTTCTTAAGAGAAGATCGATAACTACTTAGCGTTGGGATTCTTGGTATCTTTATCGGACTAACTCATATTGGAACGAGAATATATGAAGCAATTCATTTCTCAACTTAATTTAAAAAAAATTCTAGATACACTAAGATCTGGGAACAAGGGGTTTTTACACAAGTAACTACGATGAGTAGTATTGACATCTAACTTGTAAATAAACGGTGATCTCGTTCATAAGCTTAGTTTGGGGACTTGTGAAAAATCAAGGATGACGAATTTTATCCTTTTGGCCACTATTCTATGAATTGTGTTTCTACTCGATGAACCTAATAATTATCGCAAGATAATGAAAGTCGATATACCGTCACCCGAATAAGTTGTGAAAAGTTCAAAAGTAATAAGTGTAATAAATGGAGGAACAATGAAAATGGAAAAACGGGGCGTTTAAGGGAATAAATGGTTTCGTATCTCTTTCGAACATTTTGCTACTTTTCAAAGTTAAGTAAAAAGAGCTATGAAATTATTTATCTCTAAAGCGTGATTGAATCCCATTGCGTGAGGACACGACAATATCTTAGTTTGGGGGATTTTGATATGTGTTAAATCACATATCATTTATTTACCATTTTAAGACCAAAAAGACCAAAAACGCTAACAAGTGCCAAAGATATACGTGTTTTTGTGTTTATGATTGTGTAGGTAAGGATATTGCAAAAACGGACTTGAAACACACCAAAACAATCAAAAACGAGCATGAGATGGAAGAAAGTCAACAAGGTCAAAGCCCGGGATTCCATAGTCAAAGCTGAGTGAAGAAAAGTCAACATTGGTCCTTTTACTTTCATGAATTGCCAAATTAAGTCCTTGTATGGAGTTTTGCATAATGGCAAGTTCAGCCCTTGAAGTTTCAAAGATTACATGCTTGGTCCTTGGATTCACTTTTAAATACAAAGCAGGTCCATAATTCATTTAGTCCAAGCCAATGAGAAAATAAACCCAAAAACACAAACCTGGCCCATTCCCTTCTTTAACCCACGGTTAAAAAAAATAATAAACAATAAAAAATATATAACTTTCCCTCCCCCCAAATCATATCCCGTACCATCCCTATCCCCAAATCATATGAACCCTCAAATACCCTCACCCACAATTACTCAATTCAACCTCGTATTAAGGGCTGAAGGGTCAATTCCCACCACCACTGACACCCTATCAAAGTTTGGCAGCTAAAGAATGACAAGTGGCTGAATGTGATTGGATTAAACACGTCATTGGAGTAATTCTACGCTTCTGATTGGTTGTATGGTGTCATCAAGGATCTAAAAAGGATATTCGAGTAGAGATGCTCTTTCCAGACTCTTCCAAAGAGGAATCCCAAGTTGCCCAAGACCTCACTCACCTCAGCTATAAATAGGACGGATTGTAGCTTGTTAGGAGTTAGTTTTTCTTGTAACGTTACTCTGTCAATTTCATTTTTGAGTTGTAATTGTTTTTAATCAATGAATGAATGAATGAATGTTTAGTTAATAAGCTTCTTTTCTAAATTCTGTTTTCTCAAAATCTATAAGCTCTTTCAGCTTGTTGTTGTTAATTCAGTCTCATAAGCTCACTCAAGCTTATGAGACATTTATAAAAGCTTGTAGTTTCATTTTGTTCACAGTTTCATTATCTTCTAAAAATATAAAAAAAATATAAGAAAAATAAAAAAAATAAAAAAAATGTTGTTTGTTACTTAAAGTCCAGCTTACATTTAAGCTCTTTACTATTGTCAACAAGCTCATTAAGCTTTCTAACTTGTGTGAGCTTGTTCTGTTTCATTTTCCTCAATATTACATAAAAAGTCAACTGTTCATGAACTATGGTGTTTGATGCTTTGGGAGAGACAGAGCAAATGAGATTGGGAAGCATTTGGCATGTCTAAAGACAGGCTAGCTATGCGAACCTCCTCAATTGTGGCTGAGGAGGATAATCTTTGTGAGTTTAACTTGTTTTTCATTCCACTGAATTTCATAGAATTGATCTGTTGCTATTAGTGATTAATTCTGGTTAATTGATAGTTTGTAGTAGTTGTTTAGTTAGTATTGATCATAGTTGAGCTTGTTGAATCAGTAGAGGAGTTATTTGCTAGAATTTGTGTTACTGTTTCATCTTTAGATCATTATAATGATTCAGTGATTAAGTTGTTTGATTTGCTGAGATACTTTTGATCTGAGTTCCATTGATCCTTGATGATGTTATGCTAAGTAGTTGTAGTGATAACTTGTGAGTTTGTGCTCATTTGATCATTTCAATAACTTGTTCATTTGAATCTGTGATATAATAGTACTGAGATCTTTGGATTTGAGCATAACTGGTTGAGAGAAGTGTTGGAGTATTGCTGTTACAGTATTAGTAACTTGATTTGATTGTGTAGTAATCATTTTATTGGTAGTTATAAGCTTAGATCATATAGGAGTAGTGCAATTCATCACTGGAAGGAGTGTTTGGATTGGTTATTAGTTCTGTGGTAGAGATGTTACTGAGATGGATTGTGATAGGGAATAGGTTACTTTAGTTTCATTTAACACAGATTTGCATTAATATTGGTAGGTCTTTTGGGATTTAGTCAAAGTTTGCTTAAATCTTTGTGAAATACTGTTTTCTGCTGAATTTTGTGAAACTGAATTGCTTTAATTTGTAGATAATCAACTTAGGTTTGTTAGATAAACATTTAAATAGCTTTTATACACTTAGTTTGTTAGATCTATACTGCTGAATTTCATTTTAGTCAACATTTATTAGAATCTAAAAAGTCAACTTGTCTGTTTAATCAGTATATACTGCCTTTTGATGCTGTGTTCATGAGCAATTTTGATTGATGAAATGTGATTGGAGTTATGTGAATTTGAGGTTTTTCAGCAGTAAACCTGGCCTATTTTGTGTATAGCTAATTTCTAGAGTTAACAATTTCATCAAGTCACTCAGATTTGTTTCCAAAGTTTGTTCCAAGTGTGTTTTCTAAATAATCTGTTGCATATTCTGATTTGGTCAGCTGTTCATGATTAAAATTAGAGTTCAATTGATTAGATTAGCATAGGGCTTTTGTGATTTTCTTAATCTCTGGTTGTTAAGCTTTCCAAAACATCTTTTACTTTCAAATTTGGTTTAGATGTGAGCTTTTTACAAGCTCTTGAACTTTGATGTTTTCTGCTTCTATATTTCATTAGCTGTGTGCTTACATTTGTACTTATTAGCTTATTAGTTTGTCCTAATCTGCTAATTAGGATTCCATTGTGCTTTTTACTTGCTACTTGATCATCCTTGAGATTTGTGTGACTGTTTGAGCTTATTAGCTTAAAATTTGCTTTTTGGCTTATTGCAAATAAGCTCAAACTGTTTATTTGAGCTTATTTGCTACTTGATCTTAATTTTCTTAGATAGTAGATAATTGGTTAGATTTTTAGAAAAAATTCCAGATTTATTTCACCTTGTTTGCTATTAAATTTGCATTTTCTTTGATTTAAACTAGATTTCAATTAAATAAAAAGAAAAGAAAATAAAAACAGTTTCAGAATTGTTACTTTTGACCCCTAGACTTTCTGTTTTAGTGAAAAATGTGCAAGTTCAGTTTCTTTTATAAACAAATTTCAAAAATTGCAAAATCAGCCCCTCTGGTTTTAGTAAAATAGTTTTAGTTTTTAAATAAAGTTTGGAAAATTACACTTTCAGTCCCTTTACTTTTTACTTTTCATTTTTAGGTTTTTAAAACTTTTCAATTAGTTTTGTAACTTTGCAATTTTAGTCCCTTAGCTTTTTGCATTAGCATTTTTAGCCTTATAACTTTCATTTAGTTCATTAAATCTCGGGAATAGCCCGGGATTTGCATATTGTTGATTCCTTTTTGCCTTTGATGTGTTTACTTGTGCCTTATTTGTTCCCATTGCCTTAGATTGCGTTTTTAGTTTATAATTGTAGTTCTTTTATCCGAAGTTCCAAAATATCTTCCCTATTCTCTTCACACACACACTTTACACCTACGTCTCAATCGCCGTCAAACTTTCATCGGGAAACGACCCGAGAAATATTCTCACAAATATTTCTTTGGAAAATCGTACTCTAAAATACCTACATCAATTATGGCGCCGCTGCCGGGGAAAGTTTGAAACGAAAGCGTCGTTTTGTATCGTTTGTTGGTGATTTGAAGATCCTTCTTCGGAAGTTTTCGTTTTTGTGAAAAATTTTAAAAATNACGTGCAAGTTCAGTTTCTTTTATAAACAAATTTCAAAAATTGCAAAATCAGTCCCTCTGGTTTTAGTAAAATAGTTTTAGTTTTTAAATAAAGTTTGAAAAATTACACTTTCAGTCCCTACTTTTTACTTTTCATTTTTAGGTTTTTAAAACTTTTCAATTAGTTTTGTAACTTTGCAATTTTAGTCCCTTAGCTTTTTGCATTAGCATTTTTAGCCTTATAACTTTCATTTAGTTCATTAAATCTCGGGAATAGCCCGGGATTTGCATATTGTTGATTCCTTTTTGCCTTTGATGTGTTTACTTGTGCCTTATTTGTTCCCATTGCCTTAGATTGCGTTTTTAGTTTATAATTGTAGTTCTTTTATCCGAAATTCCAAAATATCTTCACTATTCTCTTCACACACACACTTTACACCTACGTCTCGATCGCCGTCAAACTTTCATCGGGAAACAACCCGAGAAATATTCTCACGAATATTTCTTTGGAAAATCGTACTCTAAAATACCTACATCAATTGCCTACGTTTGATTCAATCAAAGAAATGGCACATGAACATACACGGGCATTCTTTGAGCCCAATGTACCTTTTGAACAAGAATAACCGCCACAAGAACAACCTTCACAACCTAAGCCATTGTTGTTTCACCCCATCTACAAAGACATCCATGGACCTCTCTATGACGAAGCCCACTTTGACCAAAACCAAGCACCTCAACCACAAGTGTCACAACCACAATCACAATCCCAATCTCAACACTTTGAGTCCCTCTTTCCTTCTTATGAGGAAATTGAGGCGTCGTTATGGAACAACCCTCCATATTCCAATGAGGAGATAAACGACCGCCTTGACAACCTCTATGCCTTCAAAAGCATGGTGGACAATCATCTCCATCAAGCCATGGAGTTTCAAACCACCTTGCTTGCATCCATTGCAAACCCATCCTCCACTAAAGAAACCGCCACCATTCCACCACCTCAACCATCATCAAATGATCACATCCTACCCAATCCCCGCCATGGTTGCTCACATTGTGAGCGGGCGGCGAAATTAAGTGAGAGCATAAAAATCATGCTCCACCAAGTCCAAGATGAAACCCGCTTTGCTCTACAACACATTCTTGAACGTTTGGATGCTCTCTTACACCCAAACGACTCTTAGAGCGTACTATGGAGGCTTTGCCCCATTTAAGAACTTGTTGGGAGACTTCCATTTATAGAAGTAGGACTTTTATTTTCTTAGTTATTTTTCCCTTTTCCTTTATTTCATTTTATTTTCTAGAAGTAGGATGGAATTTTTCATTTTCTAGTCTTTTGACTTTTTACAAAGTCAAATTTTACTTGGAATGACATCTTTTCTACTATTTTATTTGCATTGTTGGTTGACCACAAATGGCTTGTGATTGTGATATGGTTGCTTATATTATCATATTGTGTTTTGACTACACAATTTATCGTGTAATATTCTCGCCAACTAACCTCTTTTGTTGTAGGTTCAAAATCCATGTTTCCTAACTTGGCACTCCATTTAGGGGGAGTATTGTCCAAGGAGGAGCACTTGCATTTTTCCGCTTCGCGACTCTTCTTTTTGTTTCGACAAAAAGGGGGAGAGAATATATTTAAACTTATAAACTTAAAATGATTTTTCATCAATTGAATAAAACAAGTTTAAATAAAAACATTTAAAGACTTAACACTAGAATTAGTGATTTACTTAAAAATAAAGTTTATGTTTTGTCATCAACAAAAAGGGGGATATTGTTAATACAAATATCGCCTAAAAACGTTATTTATATTTTACGATCTTTGCTAAGTTTTGTTAACGACAAAGTGTAAACTTTAGTTTTTAGTAAAACATGATTTTAGTTTTAGTCTTACATAACTAGACTTTATTTACTACATTTACATTTCATATTAAACATAACATTTTCATATTACTAAATATAGAAAATGTAACATGACATCATGGCATACATCATGAGCATTTATGGAAAGCTTACTAAATCTAGTAGTTGACTTTCCATAAGATCTCTTACACAATTAGAAGGTTTCATACTCTATCTATTATGTGTTGACTTGAACAAACATGATTTGACATTGCTAGATATGGAAAGATTTCTTGTAGTCTTTGACTGTCAGACCTGGCGGAACCCTTGGGGTACAAGGGCGAAACCCTTGTTTTGGTTCCGCCGGATCCGCCAGTCTGCTGGTTTGGTTGGCTATAAATATCAAGCCACTTGCAAGAAATCTCTCATCACTTCTCATGATAATTTACACATACATTCTCATTGCATTCATCTAACTCATTAACACTTCATTTGTGTGAGATCTTTTGTAGCAAAGGAGATCACAAGTTCATACCAAAAGTTACAAGTTTCAACATAACGTTGCAAGTCTTGTTAGCTTAGTCTTGTGTAAACTAGTGTGGTTTATACATCTATTCATTGTGTACTTTCAGTAGTGATCGGTTAGTATTTTAGGCCTTAAAATACATAGTGTGACGGGAGTGGTTGTACCCTTGTAAAAGAACTCGACATCTAGCTTTATGTCGGTAATCTTGTGTAAGCAACGTGTAAGGTTTTCTCCGTCGGTGAAAGGATCTTGTTGACTAGTGAAAGAAACTCTCGAGTTGGATACTCGGGGCGTGGAGTAGGGCAAGGAAAAAGAGTCCTTGTAGCCGAACCACGATAAACTATCGTGTTGTGGTTTGATTGTTTCTTTCGTTATTCTTGCATATTAACTATTGTCTTTTAGTTTAGATCTTTGATTAAACATAAAGTTTCAAAAGATAATTAACTTAAAAACCGGTAAACTATTCAACCCCCTTCTAGTTTTCCACAAGTTTTTATTTTTTACGCTAATACTTTGCATTATCTGACGTAATACGGTTGCCGGTAGATGTTGTTAAGTAGTTGGGTCATGGGACATATTTTTTTTAATTCTTTGTGCTTTTCCCTTTCGGTGTCATACATCGTTTTGGAAATATACTAACTTGCCAATATATGTGTTGTTCTGTTTGTTTACGGCTTCTGATATCTTTTACAATATGCAGTTATGGGTGCTGATTTTATACACTTCGTATATTTTTGGTCATATGTGCTTCTTGATACCCTTTAAACTCTGATATGTGATTATACGTACTAATTTTATACGATATATAAGTTGTGATAATTATTGTCGGTTCCGTAACTGGTGTTGTTTTTTTACCAGTGGGCAAAATAAGTGCTTCCTGATAATAAAAAAAATTGGCAGTTTTTTTTGGGAGTTGTTTCAGGTTTGATGTATATTTAGATAGAATTTTTGTATGCTTCTTCAATGTTGGTGTGGTTTGAAAGGTATAACTATGTTATGTGGTTTGACTGTTTAATGTTTCGTTTGCAATTAGGTGATAGAAAAGTTGAAATGGAATTTGTTTTTNTAAATAGTGTACGGTATTTAAACGAAACGTATATTAATAAATATAAACGTTTAAATGTTAATTCGCGATAATTTAGACTATCTAGGTTGGTGTGCAAGCATCGTTTCTAAGCAAACATTAAATCACAATATACCGTTGTGATTTATATAATAAGTTAAATAAATAAATAAAAAATTTGTCATACGTAAAAGTGGGTAATTAAGGTATGTAATAACTTGTAAGTATTTACTAACCGTTGGGGAAAATTACGAGAGGCTACACATACTCTATTTTTTTTTTTTTTTTTTTTTGTAGATCTAATTTAGGTGGTAGCTGCTTGGCTACATCGATTTGGTTTTCCAGATACTGTTATTTTTGGTGTTGCAAATATTATAAGCTATAAAAACTATGCCACGTTTTGTGCTTACTACGATATCTGAGTTGAGGCATAAGTATTATGGGTACAATTAATAATAAACACCACTTTTTTGTGTTTAGGCTATCTAAAAAATGTTAACCGGACGTAATGGTGTTCGTGTGAGAAGGATGGAAGAAGTCGATATAAAGGCTGTATATGATGATCGAAGGATGCTTTTGGCAACGAAATGCACCCATATAAATAGGCAAGCTCCAAGTTCATTAAGCATGCTTGGAACGTCGCTTTGGGGTGAAACAGTATCATTACGGTTTAGTCATGGTGTGTTACTTGCTACTTTTTAAGACAGTTGTTATTGTTATCATCATCATCACCACCACCACCACCATATAAATAGGCAAGCTCCAAGTTCATTAAGCATGCTTGGAACGTCGCTTTGGGGTGAAGCAGTATCATTACGGTTTAGTCATGGTATGTTACTTGCTACTTTTTAAGACAGTCGTTATTATTGTTATCATCATCATCATCATCACCACCACCACCACCACCACCACCACCACAATATAAATAGGCAAGCTCCAAGTTCATTAAGCATGCTTGGAACGTCGCTTTGGGGTGAAACAATATCATTACGGTTTAGTCATGGTATATTACTTGCTACTTTTTTTAAGACAGTTGTTATTGTCGTCGTCATCATCATCATCATCATCATCATCATCATCACCATCACCATCACCACCACCATCAGCACCACCACCACCACCATATAAATAGGCAAGCTCCAACATGCTTGGAACGTCGCTTTGGGGTGAAACAGTATCATTACGGTTTAGTCATGGTATGTTACTTGCTACTTTTTAAGACAGTTGTTATTATTGTTATCACCACCACCACCACCACCATTATTATTATTATTATTATTATTATTATTATTATTATTATTATTATTATTATTATTATATTAAATTCTACCAGTATTTTACCGTGAAATGTCGCTAAATCTGATACAACATATTTTTTCTATGGATCTTTTGATCTAATGTTTAACATTAGCTTATTGATAGTTTATCCTTAATGCTACAACTCATACTTTAGATGGTCAATCGATATTTTTGGCGAACAGTTTCCCATATATTTTAGGGATTTTTTTATTTTTATTTTTATTTATTTTTTTTTTGTATATACGTTTCGGAGAATAACCCTTTTGGCTATGATGAGTGGGTCTCTCGGATAATCTTAATTTTGACATTGCACATTTGTACAATATTGTTTTTGGGTCTCTTTCTTGTTATAGAATTTAGTTATCTGGAATTGTTTTATACTGCCTTATCTAAACTTTCGGTAACAATATTCCGAATGATTTGTTATGAATTCTATTGCCGTATAGTTTTTGGACAATTTTTTTATTACTCTGTTAAAGATGCTATGGTTTGAAATGCATCTTGGGATTTGCATAGTTCTTTGAGTGTTAATGTTCCCAAAAGCTGGGGCATTCGCCTCAACTGAAATGATGCATTTAGTAATCATCTTACTTTTTGTAATACTAATGTTGAATTTATTGATGCAGAGAATTTGGATGGCCTTAAATTTCATTGTTCGAATAATACAAGTGATACAAGGAAAAGGCCTGCCAACATCATTCCAATCGGTGGCAAAACTAGCGATAATGATACTATTTACGACGAAAATTTTATCCAACTATTCAATACAAGCACAAAGTCCGGTGAGAAGACTTTGTTTGCAGATGATGCACTTCCCATACACAAGCAAGAGATTGACAACAAGCATATAACTTCTTACATATTATTAGCAGACTTAGGATCAAATGAGAAGAAATCTTAAAATGAGAAGAATGAGAAATAACAATAACCATATATTAGAGAGGCATCGACTTGAATTAGATGCATCCCTAATCTTTTAGATGCACCATAATATATATTCTAGCAAAAAAGTATATGCATATACTTATATTAGATGCATTTCATTAAGTTTGACGAATCCTATGTATTTTTGGTCCTCTGCAGGTCAAATTTGTTGTTAGCAATACTTTGTATCGTTTTCACTTTAAAATCACTTTCAAAACTAATTGAGATGCTTCTAAATGATAAGATATGTATATATATCAAGTCAATGCATCTCAAATGTGTCATTATAGTTATTTCTCATCCTTCTCATTTTAAGTTTTCTTCTCACTAAATCATTACTCATTATTAGCATTCTAAATATCAATGTTGGTGTAATTATGCGTTTATCAAATGTATATATAAACAGTTTTTCACTTTTTGTTAGTCTCTTTCAGTTATAAGACATCATACGACATTGATGTATAATCTTTCAACTAAACCAATATTATCGTAAACAAACACTCCGCAACAACGTGCGGGCTGAAATCCTTGTTATTTACATTGATGAATCCACGTTTAATTTTTCACACCCACAAACATACTTTCACTCTGCCTTTTCCTCATTTACTCATGTATCATTTTTCAATCAAAAGTTGCTTTCAATGATGCCTTAGTTTTCGCTAAAGAAATTGCTAAAGAAAAATGAATGTAGAATGAAAATTTGAAAGGAAAACAAGCTATTTGTAGAAAATATGATGACGATGTTGACAATGAAACTATAAAAACCAATGAAGATACTTTTAGAACCAATTGTTCCTTATACATTGCAGATCAAGCTATTTCATCACTAGAAAGTAAATTTGACCAATTTAAATTATATGAAAGTATCTTTAGTTTACTATTTAGCATTGAAACTTTAAAATCCCTAGATGGTAACAAACTAAAAAAGTAGTTGTTTGAACCTTAAAAGTTCTTTAAGCCATATTATGACAATTGTTTGGATATTGACGGTATAAATTTATTTTTGAAACTAAGAATTTTGAGAGAAATTATACATGTTGTGGAAAACTAGAAGGGGGGTTGAATAGTTTACCGCTTTTTAATTTAATTATCTTTTACAAATTACCCATTTTAGTTAAAGATATATTGTGACGTTTTGCTTTATTATATGAATGGAAATACTTTGAAGAACTCAAAGATAATATATAATCACAACTCAATATATATGTAAAGCATGTAANCCACTATTATTATTATTATTATTATTATTATTATTATTATTATTATTATTATTATTATTATTATTATTATTATTATTATTATTATTATTATTATTATTATTATTATTATATTAAATTCTACCAGTATTTTACCGTGAAATGTCGCTAAATCTGATACAACATATTTTTTCTATGGATCTTTTGATCTAATGTTTAACATTAGCTTATTGATAGTTTATCCTTAATGCTACAGCTCATACTTTAGATGGTCAATCGATATTTTTGGCGAACAGTTTCCCATATATTTTAGGGATTTTTTTATTTTATTTTTATTTTTTTTTGTATATACGTTTCGGAGAATAACCTTTTTGGCTATGATGAGTGGGTCTATCGGATAATCTTAATTTTGACATTGCACATTTGTACAATATGGTTTTTGGGTCTCTTTCTTGTTATAGAATTTAGTTATCTGGAATTGTTTTATACTGCCTTATCTAAACTTTCGGTAACGATATTCTAAATGATTTGTTATGAATTCTATTGCCGTATAGTTTTTGGACAATTTTTTTATTACTCTGTTAAAGATGCTATGGTTTGAAATGCATCTTGGCATTTGCATAGTTCTTTGAGTGTTAATGTTCCCAAAAGCTGGGGCATTCGCCTCAACTGAAATGATGCATTTAGTAATCATCTTACTTTTTGTAATACTAATGTTGAATTTATTGATGCAGAGAATTTGGATGGCCTTAAATTAACAAGGCTTACAAATGAATATGGAGAGTCGAGTAATATCCTATTTCAAACGGGTCAAAACCAAGTAATTTCAACTACAAAAGAAAAGGGTCAACTATTAGGCCGTAACTAAATTTTATTGAAGTTCAATTTTATCAATTAGGAACTCCTAAACCATTATACGAACAATTTATAAATCACATATTTATCCGGTGTTGATGGCTTATGATGTATATACATTCAAATATCCAGATGGTCATTGGGGCAATGCTTCTAATGCATCATATGTATCAGGTACTTGCCTATATAAACTACGTAAAAAACATTAATTTCGGTGTATCAAATTCATTCCTTGCGTTATATAAAAAACCAACTTTAGTGTATCAAAAATATAAATCTGAACTCCAAATTAATAGTTACAAAAACTTTTTAACTCCACAAGTACGTAATTATATGAGCATACAGTTAACAAAAGCTGCTATTCCTTCGACAGAAAAAGTTTATTGCACATTTAGTAATTGCTCGGATTTGATGTCGAAAACTGAAGTTATATACTTAGTTTTTAGAACAATTTCATCTACAATTCCAAAGTTTCTTTATAAATGTCTTGAGCTATACCCATGTTAGAGCATTGTATGTGGGTCTAATTTAGGTCCGTTTAGTTGATGAGTGCTTAAATCATTCGAATGGATTAAATTTAACAGTTTGGTAAATTATTGTTCAGGGATAAAGAGATGACAAAAGGTCTCCATTCCACATTTTAAGTGGCTCAAACAAATCTATACCAAGGTTAGAGATCCTCTATTTACATTATCAAGAATTCTCAACCTTATCAACTTGATGGGTTGGATAATGTGTCCATCTACACTTTTTTTTTAAAATATTTCCTTATCAGTAGGTGATGTATTATAATAAAGAAGCAATATGTTATAGTAATATGGAATAATTGTTGATCTAAGCGCTTTTGTTGTACATTTTAGATATTTGTTTACCTAAGGTTATATATCTTTTCATTACCCTCCTTACACTCTATACCTAAATTGATCAAACGATGCAGTTCCCATAGGACAAGGCGATGTAACTACAAATAGTTTGGGTTTACATATTGTTGGAGGATGAATAATAAGTGGTGGAGGGTGATGGGTTGTTATTTTCAAGACAAACATATTGGAGATCATGAAGTAACGTTTATTACACAGATATTTACAAGCATTGTATTTTACACTTTTAGTCACTTATAACTTATTAGTTCGTTACAAGAAAATTTCATATCGTTTGCGTTCGTTGTTCTTTTTTACTTTATTCATGTACTTACTTTTTTTTATGAGAAAAACCCTCTAAAATCCCATAGATTCCACGGGTCTATAAGCTAGTTATGTTATATTGTAATATAAAATTATATTTGGACACGGACCCTTTTCTAAAAGTTCTGTGATCATATACTTCTTAATTTTCTTAGAATCTTAATTATACACTATTTTCTTAGTATCTTTATTAGTTTACTAGCATGGTACGGGTTCGGATACGAATGTTGTTTAACGATATTTTTATTTTGCTTTTGTTTTTGCGAACATTGTTTAACGATTTTCGATAATGGATGTTAGTAGAGATTGCTATTATTAGTAATAATAAAAATAAAATTTAAAAATACACTAATTGCACACTAAATTACGACATTAAATTGGAGGGTTGTTACAACTTACAAGCCTACACATTTAACACACTTAATTTCTAAATGTAACTTCAGTTTTCATTATTAGTAAGTGTGTTGTCTGAATTTTTTAAGCCTTCCATTTTGGGAAAGTCCCAAATACATTATAATGTAGAATGTAGCATAGATGTTAGGTTTGAAAAATTATGGGAAATTTTGCTGGAAAAGGTGGTGTTTGTCGGAAAATTTGCTGATGAAGATGGTGGTTTTTTATGAAGATGAAGACGTGGCGCAGTTTTACTAGTGTATTTTCATGTAAGATGACACATAATATGCCACACATAAAAACAATGCCATGTAACAAGCCACATAATACTGGGGAAAAAAAAACATGTTTACCTGTTCCAATAACCTATAATGTAATAAATGTGAAAGTTTGGTTGGTGATGATATCATGATAGTAATAAAACCAGTACGTTTCTGATAACGGTAAAATGTGGTAAGTTCGCTTCTATTTTATAGACTTAACCCTATTATTATTCTCACTAAATGGGAAGCTTGGTGATAATGTGTATCAAAAAATTAGATCAATAACCTTAAGGTCTCATTCATACTAGAGTTCAAGGATTCGTTGTCTACATTCAAACCGCCCAGCAAAAGTTCAAAAATGAGGTAAAGTAAGAATAATCACCTTTAAAGAATTCGCGAATAACCTACCGAATGAAAGAGGAAAGGAACTTTTTAATTGCTGGATGATTAATGAAATAATAACTCATGTGATCCTTATACCTAAGATGAGAAAGAAATACAAAAACAAAGGTGCAAAAGCACGGGGAATCAGTAGTTACTTGAACATCATAAGCACAATTAGTCTGTGCCGCATGGTAAAAGACTAAAAGCTTATCTCAAATTTGTTGAAAAAGAGATAGAGAAGTTAAGACTAAAAGTTCTCCAACAATATCAAACTTCTGACTTTTTGTGTGTAGGTACTTATCGAATTTTGGCACTTTCTCATGAAC
The DNA here is from genome assembly GCA_014162995.1 of Artemisia annua. NCBI lineage: Eukaryota > Viridiplantae > Streptophyta > Magnoliopsida > Asterales > Asteraceae > Artemisia > Artemisia annua. Next base: position 4,879 of record LBNU01026526.1, on the reverse strand, counting down.
AAAGTAGAAGGGAATATCTTAAGTGGAACGACCTACTCTTGCAATCTTCTATAAAGGCGTAATGCAATTCACAGAGCTATCAAGAAGTTAATGTAATGAGACTTGGTAGAAGCTTAAAAAGGGCGTGTTACCTTTCCCAAAATCAGAGGTATCAAAAGTGTGACAACAAGGCTTCTAAATAATTGATCAGCCGGAATAGATGTACCCGCACCACCAGCTATGAGTCTTGATATAGTAAAAGGAATCTACAATAAATCAAATGCGTATCAACACTGCAAAGCAAGGAGATGAATGTTTGCCAATAACAAGTTCCCTTAAAGAAAGAACCGTAAAATAACACACTAAATACCTAACTTCAAAAATCTAGATTTGGCCGGTGTTAAATTGCTCAATGATATGTTTCATCAATCTGGTCTAGCTTAACCAAACTTCAACAATCAAGATTTGGCCAGTGTATAAGAAAAAAAAACTTGGGTAAAGTACCCTTAGCATGCACAGACTAGATATAGATAGGATCACAGAATGTAAATGCACCACGAGAAAAACTACAGTCATGCTAGCATGTAAATGAGAGAACATGACAGCTTAGTAAATGATCTCCTAGAGGTCTAAACCCGCTTAGTAATGTTTGGAGGAACTATGAAATGAGAGTATATCCGGTATTGCTTATTTTATGGAGAATATGCATAATCAAACTATTGAAGTATTGTTAAAAAATTTGATGTGCCAATAAATAACACATGGCATTAAAGCTGCAGAGAAGGCTTTTACAAACGATATTAGGTTGCATGATCAAAGTGCACTGATGGTGATTTAAACATCTATTAAAATAGAAATAATGTATTGGGAGGCCACCCATCTATTAAAACAAACTTTTAGGCCGCTCAAATACGTTTTTGGTAAAGACAAAAATACCCTTTTTTATTTTACAAGTTTGATTTATATTGTCTAAATTTATTAGTATTATTTTTTTTAACTATATGATCGATTAGGGTTTTTACCATATCTGCTGCTCATCTTCACTGGAGGGAAAATCCACAACAACCGTAGTGTTACAATGGAAAGGTATGTATATGATTATGTTTGATCATGTATCATATTCTCGTTTTTGTTTATTTCGAAATCAACTTGTTATTGTGGCGAAGCCGTTTCTACTTTCCACGTACTATGACCTTGTTTGTAATATATAAAAAGCGAGAGACCATAATATAGATCATATGTATGACAATT
>LBNU01026525.1:549703-561162 GCA_014162995.1 Artemisia annua | reverse complement strand
TTGGGTTTGTTTGAGATTGGGCCAGAGTTGGTAATGGGCCAAGGGAAGTGGGGTGTTTGTTGTTGGGTTATTTATAAAACAAGGGGTCCATTTGGTTTGTAGTTAACAAAAGAACAAGGACCATTTGTGTAATAATCCAAAAATGAGGGACTAAAAATGTAATTCTCCCAAAGTTGTCACAAGGGTGATTCTTGCCAAAGATGAATAGTACAAGGACCTCACTTGATTTTTCCACTTTTGAAATTCTTAGGGACCAATTCTGCCAAATCTTCAAGTTGAGGGACCAAACTTGTAATTTCTCCAAACTTTTCACCCAAGGACCATTTTTGCCAAAGTTCAATAATACAAGGACCATAATTGATAATTTCCAAAAAATTTAATCCGAGGGACTATTTTTGACAATCTTTCAAAGTTCAGGGACTAATTTTGACAACTTTTGAAACTTTTCACCAAAGGACTAATTATGACAACTTGTGATTTTCAAAGGACTTTGGTTGACTTTTCTTCCAAAATAAATGCTCAGGGACTAATTTTGACATGTTTTGAAAGTTGAGGGGCTGAAACTGCCAATTTTACAAACTTTGTTCGTTTTTCATTTGTTTTCAATCATTTTGCATCTGAAACATGTAAAACACAATCCTGGGATATTTTCAGTATTTTGATGCATATTTGAGTGTTTTTGGATGTTTTGGCAGTTCAGATACGACAAAAATGATGAGTATTTACACACTCATCAATCCCCCACACTAAAATACTGCTAGTCCCTAGCAATCTTTTATGAAAACTTAATGGATTTGATGTCTCTTTACCAAAAGCCATTACTTCTGGAGTAGCCAAGTGTTTCAGTATGTGATACTTTGGTACACTGATAATCAAATGATTTTGAGCAAACCATCAGCTGTCAACGGATTTGATTTGTCTTTACCAAAAGCCGTTTGCTTCCGGACTAGCCAACTCTTCACGATTCAAAGATATGGTGAGCTGAATACCATACAATTTTTGGCAAATTGCAAGCCGTAAACGGATTTGAGATATCTTTACCGGGAGCCGTTTGCTCTCGGATTAGCCAGACCTTTTGTGGATGAGACATGGTGGACTGATAACCATTTGTCGTGTTAGTGCAAAGCACTCACACCAAAAAAAAAAAATTTTTGGCCAAAATGGGGGAATTAAGGCATTTAGATGGTAAAAATGTGATCAAATTCGCCAGAATTTCCCCCCCACACTAGAATTGAATATTGCCCTCAATATTCAAAGTCCCGGCTATTATGCCGATACTTTGAGATGTAAAAACTTAAGATTTAGGCAAGTGTGGGAACCATTTTTTTTTATTATTTTTTTTGGGAAAATATATACATGCAGGGGCACCTCCCCCACACTAGGGTGTTAGAAAATAGAAAGAAGTCAGAAACATGGGTGAAAACCCATGGCATGCTAATGTTTTTGATCACCGAGTCACTAGCTTGACTCGATCCCCGCATTCATTGGTTCATGGGGAAAGTTTGGAGATCCGGGACAACCATGGGTGGTATGTCCCCTCCGAAGTAGTGCTTCAACCTATGACCATTCACTTTAAAGTTGGGACCATCGGGTTGAGATAACTCAATGGTTCCGTAAGGGAATACTTTGGTAACAGTGAAAGGCCCAGACCAACGGGTTTTGAGTTTGCCCGAGAAGATCTTCAATCTTGAATTGAAAAGAAGGACTCGATCACCAATGTTGAAAACTCGGTTCTTGATTTTAGAGTCATGAATCTTCTTTGTTTTTTCTTTATAGATCAAAGAGTTCTCGTATGCCTGATCACGAAGTTCATTTAATTCATTCAGCTGAACTTTACGGTGATCACCCGCATTCTGAAGATCAAAGTTAGCATGCTTCAAGGCCCAGTAGGCTTTGTGCTCAAGCTCAATCGGCAGATGACACGCCTTTCCGTATACAAGCTTATAAGGAGTACACCCGATGGGTGTTTTGTATGCAGTACGGAAGGCCCAGAGTGCATCATCTAGTTTATCCGACCAAGAGGCACAGTTTTCACCTACTGTCCTCTCAAGAATCCGTTTAATACCACGGTTTGAAACCTCCACTTGCCCACTTGTTTGGGGGTGATACGCGGTAGAAAGACGTTGAGTGACACCGTATTTCAGCATGACCTTTGCGAATTGATCGTTGCAAAAGTGCGTACCGCGATCACTAATGATGGCACGTGGAGTACCGAACCTAGCAAAAAGAGATTTCAAAAATTTCACGACTACTCGGGCATCGTTAGTGGGTAAAGCTTTTGCCTCAACCCATTTTGACAAGTAATCAACAACCACGAGTATGTATTTGTTTCCTCGAGATGATGGAAATGGCCCCGTAAAGTCAATGCCCCAGACGTCAAAAATTTCACAGACTTGGATGGCGTTTTGAGGCATCTCATTCGTCTTTGAAATATTCTGATGGATCTAAACACACACCTTGTGTTAGAGTGATACTTTGAGTTATATTATTAAGCACGCGGAATATACTTAACAATACTTCGAATATGGATTGTATGATGTAATGCAAGTGAGAACAGTTGTATGTAAGTTTAATACAAAGCTTCAATATTATTAAGAATAATACGAGTGATCTTGCTTATCACTAGGGTTACACCTTGAAGCTCTCTAGGGTTAATTCGTACCTAGAACAATGACCTAGGACCTCCTTTTATAGCACAAGGAGTCCTTTACAAGATAAGTATCAAGCTAACTATAGATAATATACATAAGATCTTTTCCATACTTATCTACATACGAATACATAAGTTATCCTAATAGCAGTGGTAATAATATGTACTAGCAGTGGTAATGTGTTTCCACTGCTCGTGCATTCTTCAGCAGTGTCTTCCATAAGCTTATCAGTGGTAACTGTTAGCTTTATTCCCAACAATCCTCCCCTAAACTTATGATTTCTCTGTAAATCAATAAGTTTCTTCAATCTGCATCATCTCTTAGGATTTGGGAAATTCTTCCAAACACTTCACTTTCTTCTTAATGCTTGAAGAGCTCTTGAACATTGTTCTTGAATCCTATGTATCAATGCTCTAACTTTCTCAGTATCTTCATGGACCCTTATTCTTGTAGACAGCATCACTGTGAGAGTTCCAGCTCTGAGTGGGTATTCTTTCTCAGCAAACATAAATGCATCCACTCCAGCTTTTGTAGAAACTTGATGAACTTCACATGAATCATAGTAAGTCCATGTAGTACCTGGACATAAAGATTCAAACTTCCAGAAATTATCATTAACATTTAGTTCATAGAGCCTTCTTAGATCCACCCACAACTGCATCTCCTTGACATCTTTAAGCTTGTCAGCATCAAATCTTTCTTGAACCAATCTCCACAGTTTGTCAAGATCATCTCTGTCACATGCTTTGATGAGTTCTTCAAACTGTATGAATGATGAAGTTTCACCACCTAGCCTTGTAATCTTCCATGTTGGAGCAAAGTTGCTAGCAGTGTACACTTCCCAATCTACTATTGGATGTCTGACTTGCAGTGGGTCAGGATAAAAGTCTTCTTCTTCAATTAAAATCATTCCAGTCAGCTGCTCTTCTGAAAATTTCTCAGACTGAACCTTTTGTTCAACAAACTTTGTTTTCTTTTGAATCTGAGGTTCATCATCTTTAGCCTTTCTCTTCAGGTGAGGAAATCTTCTTCTTCTTCTTCAGAGTTCATAGGAATAAAGTCAAGATCTTGCCTTTTAACTCGGTAGTAAATACCTTCAACCTGATCATGGGTCATTCCTTTGAATTGATTCATTTTCCAACCACCAACACTGCAACAGTAAGTCTTCATTGTAGAGCTAATTTGTGCCTTGGTTGGTTGCCTTGGTTTCTTTTGACCCTTTCTGACTGAACTGATTGCATCTTGAAGTGCTTGTCTATTCTTCATCTCAATAAAATCTCTTAACTGAGCTGATCTTTGTTCTTCAGTTAAAGACTTATCTGCAACAAGGTCAATTGCTTTGTTCTTGATTACTGGATCATTAGCAATCAAAAAGTCAATTTCTTCTTCTGTAGGTACATACGTGAATTCTGGAGTCTTCTCTCTCAGAATTATAGGTTGAACAGTGGAAATTGGATTTACATCCATAGGAGCAGTGTTTTCCACTCTATCCAATCTTTGAGCCATCATGAAGTCTGCAATCTCAATTTCATCCAATCTTTTCTTGTTTGCAACTTCATCTTCTCTAAACTTTCTGGCAACTTCAGCATCATAATCAACTTGAGCTTGTACTCTCTTCTTAACCTTCCTTGGTTGCTCTTCACTCTGCATAACTGCTTTACCCTTTTCTTTTCTGATCTTCTCAATTTCTTCCTCTGCAGTGGTAATAGTCTGTCCAGCAGTGGGAATCATCTGCTCTGCAGTGGAAATAGGAACTTCTGTGGAAATTGGGTCTGCAGTGGAGATATTTGTTGCAGCAGTGGAATCTTTTGGTTCTGGTTGATCTGTGTCTAATTGTTGCTGTTGAATGTCACCCATTGGCTCAAATGTCAAATCTTCAATCCCAAAATCAGCATCTACTTCAGCATATATATCGTCTTCTTCTCTGAAGTCAATTCTCCTCCCCTTAGTTTCAGCATCTGTTTTCTCCCCTGTTTGGGAGAATACCCTAAATCATCAAAGAAATCTTCACTAGGTGAGGATGAAGATGAAATCACCAGCTTTGGAGTCCTCTTCTGTTGCTTTAACCCCTGTACTTCATCCTTCAGTGCTTGAATCTCTTGTTTCAAAGTTGTAACATCCTTGGCATGTTGCTCCTTTACTTGTGCCAAGTCTTTCTCTAGAGATTCAACCTGCTTGGTTAACTTGGTACATAATTCCATCAATTCCATAGGTTGCTCACTGCCCTCAACACTTCCAACTGTATTACCTGTTGGGAGAGGTGAATCATAGGGCAAAGGTTCAGATTCCATCCTAGTTGGACTAGGTGGAAGCCTGGAACCACCACTGCTTGTTCCTAAACCAAGAGGATCAGGGACATGCTGTGTTTGGATGAGAGGAGTTGGCTGTTTTTGCCTCCTCTCATAGGTATGAGTAACTGGTGGAGTGTAGTCTACTTGTGGAACTGTTATTGTGGGTGTGTTTTGAGATACAACTGGGATTGTTGCATCTTCACCCTGTCCCTGTGCAATCCTTGCAAGCATTTGAGGAAAAAGTGGCCTATAAACCCAAGTACCAACCTTATCCATATTTTGAAAAACTTTGGGCTTAAGGTGACGAATTTTGTAAACTCTTTTATGGGGTTGCAGTGGAAATTCAGTTAGCATTGCTTGCACAAACCTTGGGTACATCAAAAATTTTGTTGGACTTTTTACATTGCCTTGCATACTTGTAAAAATATATTTTGACCAGTTAAAAATCCTATCTGTGGCTAGACAAACCAAAGGGTAAGCTATTGGTGAACTAAATTGTTCATAAGATGTTTTCTTTGGACTAAGGCAATGAAACAAAGTATGAATAAAAAATCTCCACTGGGGACAAAAACCACTCTTTTTGAAAGTAGCCTTTTTATCAGTGGTATTATATCCCATGGAGGAAAGATTTTCCCAAATTTCTGGCATGGGTAATGTGATGAGACCATTGAGATCATCTAATTGGAGAATCCTCCTCAAAGATGACTCAGTAACATCAATAGTTACCCCATCCACTGTGGCTCTAAGAGCATCCACAGATTCATGTGTATCTCCATCTTCAATGGTTATGGACTCAACAGAGTTCCAAAACTGTTTGATTTGAGAGATATAGATTGTGGGATTAAGAAGTAAAGCATACCTCACATGAGTAGTGTTTAGAAAATCCACAATCTGATGAAACAGAGGACCACTCTTGTCGTTTGACTTTTCCAAATTTGCTACTTGGTTGTGCTCATCTGCAAAGGTGATCGAAGCCATAGTATCTTTTTAGAAAAAGCAGTTGTGTTAGTACGAATTGTATAAAGAACTTGCCAATTGAGAGAAGAGTATATAAACTGCTAGGGTTTGAGAGTTATGCGCAAGAAAGATTATCTAAGGAAAAGATTTATCTTAAAAGAATAAATTGTAATTAGGAAAGTAGATAATCTTCTAAAAAATTTACCCTATTAATATGGAAAGCAGTTACTCTCAACGGCTAGTAAAAAGTTTGTTACTGACACAACAGTTGTAACGGCTAGTTCAACAGTGGTAAAAATAACACTGGCAGTGGAAACTGTGAACTAGCAGTGGGAATTTTTCACAAAAATTTTCAAGAGCAGTGGTAAGTTAAACATATGAAAATTTGACTGCTCTCATTGTAGTTTTTAGCAAACTACCAGCTATCAACGCATTTGATATGTCTTTACCATGAGCCGTTTGCTATGGACTAGCCAACTCTTAATCATAAAGAATATGGTGAGTTGATTACCATATAGTTTTTGGTAAACTATCAACCATAAACGGATTTGTTAAGTCTTTACCAGTAGCCGTTTGCTCTGGACTAGTTGATTCTTATGTGTGTTAGACATGGTGAATCAATAACCATTTGTTGTGTATCTCAGTTATACACCTTTTATGATCACCTCCCAGCAAAAATTTGGTTATGTACCTGCAAGTGTTAGCATAATACATAGAATATTCATAACCAAACTTATTTTTAACCAAAGTTACTTTTAACCAAGCCACTATTCACAAATATCTTCTAAAAGTCAACCCGATAATATCTTTATTTACTTTTCAACCTACCCAAATAGGTGAAAGTAAATATCTCAATTAATGAGACCTTTTAGTTGACTTTGCCTATATAAAGGGGCTCGGCTCTCCATTATCTTCACCAAAACACATTATAGTTTTCACAAAACCCCTAAGAATCACAATGAGCAAACTTCCAAACATAGTATACATCTCCTCTGATTCTTCTGCTTCAGAAGAAATAGTAATGTCTTCTGATTCATCCTCAGAATCAACAGGATGGACAAAATACTTTCCACCTTGTGCTTCAGCCTCCACATCTAGGAAGCCACCAAAGAAGACTACTACTAAGCCTGTTGCTCAACCTTCATCTGCACCAGCACCTGCACTACTCTGGAGTTCTACTCCAGTTCATCTGATGATTCAGATGATGATGAGTCCTACTCCTTGTCCAAGGAGTTGCCAAGGGCTCTTACTAAGGCTTTGGGAGCAGCTCTCTCCAATATGAACCAAATCTCCATCCCAGAGAGGCCTGCAAGACTACCAAGGCCTCCTCCACAAGTTCTTGGGCTTGCTTGTCCTAGGTTGCAGTCTACTTTTGAGAACAAAAGGAAGAGTGCACAGAAGAACAAGCACAACTACAAGGGCAAGGGAAAGAAGCCTGCATAGTAGCTTGTGTAGGGTGTAGGGGTGTAGGTGGTTTAGGTTTTATGTTTTGTATTTTGATGATGGTTGTTTGTACTCTCCTTCCTTGTAATGAAACTTTTTCTTATGGTTGAATGAAGTTTCTTTTTGTTTGCTTTTTCCACTGTGAGAGCACAATTTACCACTGCTTGCATTATTGTTTCCACTGTTATCTTTGTTCTCTGCATAAAAGTTAGTGGACAAACAAAATACAAACATATACAGACATATACAAACATATACAACAATTTTAGTACCAAAAACCTCCCCTCAACACCAAAGACCATTAGACACAAAAAATTTATGGATTAAGCATTCCAATACCTTTTACCAAGTACTGAAATCTACCCACAACAAGACCTTTTGTTAATAAATCAGCATAGTTATCATCAGTATGGATTTTGACAACCTGGATTAGCCTTTTCTCATAACAATCTCTTATAAAATGATGTCTAATTTCAATATGTTTAGTCTTTGTGTGTTGGACTGGATTTTTAATTATGCAAATGGTACTACTATTGTCTATATAAATGATGGTATTCATAAAATTGTACCCATAGTCCAAAGTTGATTTTGAAGCCGTAGAACTTGAGCACAGCAACTTGCAGCAGCCACATACTCTGCCTCAGTTGATGAATTAGCCACAATTGTTTGTTTCTTGCACTGCCATGACACCAATCTATTATCAAGAAATTGGCATCCACCTGTAGTAGATTTTCTATCCAAGCTTGCTCCAGCATAGTCACTATCTGAGTAAGTAACCAATTCTAGAGGAGATTCTCTAGGGTACCATAATCCCAGATTAGGAAATGCTTTAAGATATTTGAAAATCTTCTTCACAGCAGTCAAGTGAGAAAACTTGGGAGTGACCTGAAACCTTGCACAAGCACACACTGCAAACATAATGTCTGGCCTAGATGATGTGAGATACATCAAAGAACCAATCATAGATCTGTACATGTGCACATTAACTGCTTCACCACTATTCTCCTTCAAAAGTTGATGTGTAGACTTGTCTACAGGGGTGCTACTTGACTTTGCATCAGTGAACTTGAACTTCCTTAGTATCTCAGCCACATATTTATCTTGATTGATGAAAATTCTATCTGGCCTTTGTTGTACTTGAAGTCCCAAAAAGAATGTGAGTTCACCCATAGAACTCATCTTGAATTCATCCTTCATAAGCTTCTTAAATTCTTTGCACATCTCTGGCTTTGTAGATCCAAAAATGATATCATCAACATATACTTGAACCAGCAAGATATCATTCTTGTCTTTCTTGATGAACAATGTTTGATCCACTCTCCCTCTATGAAACCCATTATCTATAAGATAAGTTGTTAAGGTCTCATACCATTTTCTTGGAGCCTGATGCAAGCCATATAATGCCTTAACCACCCTGTACACTTTGTCTGGATAGTCAGGGTCTTCAAAACCTGGAGGTTGTGAAACATGTACCTCCTCATCAATCTGCCCATATAGAAAAGCACTTTTTACATCCATTTGATAGACTTTAAAACCCATAAAGGATGCATAGGCTAAGAACAGCCTAATTGCTTCAATTCTTGCAACTGGGGCAAATACTTCTTCATAGTCAATACCCTCCTCCTGAGTGTATCCTTGAGCCACAAGCCTTGCCTTGTTTCTTATGACAATTCCTCTTTCATCCTTTTTGCTTCTAAACACCCATTTTGTACCTATTACCTTCTTGCCAGGAGGTAAGTTACAAACCTTTTGAATTTTGAACTGGAGCAACTCTTCTTGCATTGCTTCCACCCAACTTTCATCTTCAAGAGCCTTGAATACATTCTTTGGTTCCATTTGTGACAGAAAACACATGAAGAGACATTCATTCTTTTCTTCATGATCTTTAGATTCATAGATTTCAGTGATAAAACCATGAATGTCAGGCAACCTAGATTGCCTTCTTGTCTTAACTCCAGATTGAACATCTCCTATCACATTCTCAAGAGGATGTGATTTATGTATTGGTTTTAGGTGCTATTGAGCGTATGCCGAAGTTGGAGGAAACTGTTGTAAGCGACCCAACGCCGAGAGGGCTAAAGTGTTCATAATGGAGCTCAAATCAGGAACACAGACACAAGTGAAACGGAGATTCATAACAATAAGGCAAGGAATACAAGGTTACACAAAACAAAACAAAAAACAAAGCGATAAATACAGAAAAAAGCCCCAACTCAAGCTAGCCAAATCTCCATAATATCTTAGTCAGCTCAAGTCCGAGTTCACATGCTAGCAAGGTGAGTCTCTAAGCCCAAAAGCAAAGCCTTTCGTCCATACAACCCAGCTTTCCTACAAACCTGCCGCACTGCCAGAAAGAATGGCGCTGAAGCTAAAAGTTCAGTGAACAGATATGAAAAGTAAAAAATTAGCAACAAGATAATACCATGAATCGAAGAAAGTACAAAGAGAGTTTTACAAGTGGATGTCATAGGTATGTCAGAAGATTTTCAGCACAGTACCTAGAAGAGATATCAAGTAGTACGGAAGAAGTATCAAGTTAAGTAACCAAAAGGTCATCAAGAAATAAGTGTGCAAAGATCATGTGCAAGTTATGATGTCAAAGGATTCAGATATTTAACCCCCCAGGGCCACACACCAATAATCGCACCAACCCACATATAGTATGCCAATGGAGTGACAGGCGTCCAAGCATGTGAAAGGACCCGCAATGCACGCATGCCCATCACGCAAGCACACATGTAAGTCATCACTCAGGTCCATATCCCGGTCATCACCCATGGCAAAAGCCCACAACACATATCCAGCACAAAACTAGGATGCATCCATATTGCCCCTGCTGGCCAATAACAATAATATAATAATAAAATCATAACAGCGCAGTGCCGAACTAACAATGCAATCAGGGACGGCTAAGACCATCTCTCCCACTACCGCTAGAGGTCAGCATAACAACTTGGTGGCATCATGCTATGTGTGTGGTATCTACAAACAAGTACACACATAATACCCTGGGTAAATAATATCTGAGGGTAATGTACGTGCCAAGGTGCTCAAATCAACCGGTTTACAGGTCAATCTCACAATAAACAGGTTCAACTGGTCACAGGTTCAGTAATCAAAGGTCAACGATCAAGTGTCAAGATCAAAGTACCGGGTCATCAAGAGTTACTATTAATAGGGTCAAAAATTGAGAGGTCAAAGCAAGGTTCCAAATCCATAAGGGTTCATTAATCCGAGTCCAACGTCCATAGGTTCATCGATCAAAAGGGTCCATAATGAGAGTTTAAAACAAAAGTTCCAATTTAGTAGGTTCACATCACTTATATAAGGTTCGTAGTAACAGATAGCAATCCATTTAAAGGGTTTATAAATGGGTCATTTAAAAGAGAATTTCCAAAAGGATGACCACTTTATAAAACGGGCTTTACGTAAAAGTTTCGATGCCATAAGATGTTCTTCAAAAGGTACTTTTATGGAATTTATAAACAATCACGTAGATAAGTGTCTTAAATCGATATGAAAAGTGTCGTTATAAATAGATAGTTCTCCCTTTAACTAAATGTTTATCATATCGTAAATTAGAAAAGAAATTTTACTTCCGCCATGCATAAATATCCAAGGACCATTCAACGGTCTCAAGCAAGAGTTTTACTTTCCATTACAGTTACCCCGAAGAGTACAGCCAAAGGTCTCACAAGGTTCAAAGGGTGTGGTTATAAAAGGTTATCCGAAGCGATCATAAGGGAAGGTTCATATTAAAAATGGTCATATTCACGTTTCAATATCAAGGATCCAAATATTAAGGAGATCAATGTCAAAAGGGCCAATAGCAAAGATCCATACCAAATGGTCATAGCAAAGGATCAAGTATCAAAGGGTCAATAGCAATGATGATCAATATCAAAGGGTTCAACTAGCAAGGATCGAATATCAAGGGTCAATAGTACATGTCACATATCAAAGAGTCGGAATCAATATCAAAAGGGTAATCAATCAATATAAAGAGAGAGAGAGAGAGATGAGTTCAAGAGCAGAGAAGTAAGTTGCTACTCTTACTGATAAGCAGAACAGGAATATCTGTACCGACATTATACCAAGGCAATCGCACCAAAGAAGA